>CM069455.1:66753850-66851029 GCA_035610835.1 Ophiura sarsii
AGATTGGGGGAGGGTGTTCCAATCGCGTACGGTGCGGGGAAAAAATGTAGACAAATGATAGCAGGCTGAATGATAGTCTCTAGCCGAATATGGAATGTTGTAGGCATGAGTTTTCTACGCGAGTGGGCTTTTGTAGCTGTTTGGAGACCAGATAGTTGCTTGGGTCAAATGGCAACATGTTGATTGTGAATTTTGTAAAACATTGATAATCTTGCCAGTTTGCGTCTAGAGGCCAAAGGTGGCCAGTTGAGTTCGTCTAACATTGCAGTAACACTTTCTGTACGCTGGTATCGATGTAATGCAAATCGTGCTGCACGCCGTTGTACTTTCTCCACTTTTGTTGGAGAGGGTGCAGGTGCTGGGATCCCATTTTCTTTGCTTACTCTCTTGATGTAAAAGAGTGAAAACTCAATTTCCAAAAGAGTGAGTGACAATAATTACAAGAAGAGTGGAATACACTCCAACACTCCATACAGTGCTGCTATACTCCAGGATTGGTCTAACTAAGGATTTGTAGGCTTGTTGTTTGACGTTGGTATTTCTGGTGTTGATGTTCCTTCGCAAGAAATTTAGGGTGTTGTTTGCTTTTGTTGTGATGGGATCAATGCGCTTATCCCAGCGTAGATCGCTTGCGATGGTTACCCCGAGGTATTTAATGTGATCCACATGTTCTAATTGTTGGCCATGGAGGATGTACAAGATGTAGTTGTAATGAGTAGGTTGCCTTTTTCTGGTGATGCTAATGATCTCGCATTTTTTAGGATGAAACTCCATCATCCACTTACTTACCCATTGTGACAGGGTGTAGGGCCCCAGGATGATAAAGCTATTGCCTTTCCTGGTGATTTTATTCCGGCAATATTCTAAATAGTCAACCGTCTCTACTTGACTTTGCACCCATTTCAAATCGTCTCTAAAGACACACTTAGGCCTATTCACAATTGCTTATGATGATTCATTTTCCCTGTTTACAATGTTTTTGCATGTTCATCCACATATTGTATTTTTCTTATATTGTAATGTTATATAAGTGTTGTTATGTAATCTGTTAAGCGCTTAGGGCCATGTGGTCACATTTATTAAGTTGGGACCCTATTGCGTCACATGCATACATTTGACAAAAAGTAGGCTACATGTGATAATGCTCTAAGCCTAATAACTCAAAAAGTATACATCCAAAGTGTGCAAAAGTATACATTGTTAGAAAGCTGAGATATCTAGAAATGTGAATATTTAGTGTTTGTTCCCGTATACAGGGTGACTTAGGAAATATATAGGGTGTAACAAAAGAAATATTACTATGAAATATAATTTACTGTATGCCTCCTAATTTAAACATAGTGCATTGAAATAAATATTGAACCCCAGATTTGAGAAGCCAAAGGCAAGGCCCTTCCGGTCATATATTATTTGTAGGGGTTAATTAACTGTCAAACGAAAATACAGGGTGATCAAAATGTGTCAATTTTCACATAAAAAACTATATATTCTGTGTGGGCGGTATGACAAAAATGTATATAAATGTTGTTTGTTCAAAAGAAATACTTAAATGAAGTTTATAAACATACCTTTCTGGTAGAAAGGTACAATTCATTCAAATTTGATTATACAGGGTGTCCAAAAATGAAGAAAACAAATTCGGCTGATTACTTACAACATCATTTCTGTATTATGAATTGATTACAATGTTATGCCTGGCATTAATTGCACTGACATCTTGCTGACATACATAGTTAAGTCTGTTGATCTATAGAAATTAACATTGGATATTGAACAATTTGAAAATGATATACTAGTAGGGTGACGGAGATGGATGTTAATCCTAAACACTAAAAATTGATATTATTGTGCGGATTTGGTGGATAAAATAAGCACTTCCTAGGTAATTAGTATCAATATAATTAACAAAGATTATCTAAAATATTAAGGCACATTCAACATTAGGTCCAACTTCATTAAAACACTGCAGAGATATTGCCCCCCCCCCCCCACCCATTTACCATTTGAAATTGGTAATCATCTGCCATTAATACATTTTCAGATGTTATTTGTTGTATGTAATTAATTAGTAATATTAATTAATTGTGAATGTCATTAACACTAATTAAGGTTTGGTAATTACAATAATGATACTAATCACACAAAATAGTAATTCAATGAACTAATATACACAAGATTTAATCATTTATTTTGCCCATCACATTGGAAATACATAGCATGCATCCTCACCCCCATGCATCCTCACCGCCTCCACCCTGACTAATTGTAGTTAACGAGTTATAGTAATTAATCTCATCTTGATTTATACATTTTTCTTATAGATACTATTAAAGAAATAAATTATCTTCCAAATGAGACTAAATATACTCAATTGTGATGTATGGTTTGAAAAATATAAGCATTTGAATGGCAAATAAGCGAAAAAATGTGACAAGTCCACCCTTTTTAGGGTCCCAACTTAAGAAATGTGACCAAGTGTTTTGAACTCGCCACCCTTCCCGTTGCATGTCCCGACTTTTACATTTTACACCATCTGAGATTCGAATTAGCATATCGCAATAACTACTTGTTCTACCCCATAAAAAGTATATATTTTCTGAACGGTAATCTCACAAGGAATCCAAATATGCGATTGGAATTTGCATAGGACCTAATGGTAACATCTTGTGATTAAGAATATTCAAAGAATATCGATTTTTTTTCTTCTTCATATTTTGATTAAAGCTCAATATTTTTTTTATTCCTATCCCAATCTTCATTTTACTGTGCATATTAGTTCCTCATGCAATTTACCCATCAGAACATAATGGTTGTCAAGGGTAACTTGTTGAAATATACTATATCGGGAAGTAAATGAGCGCAAACGTTTACATTTCATATTTATTAGAGTTTTCACATATATTTTTTTGCTATTCACCCTATCCTGATTTAAGCGAGATTTTTGAATTCCCCTATTTGAGAGCTTTCCAAAAATGTATAATTTTGCTATCATCGGTTGAATAATTCTGTTTTTATAATCATGTATGTAAAACCGATGAATTAGGGCATGTCACTGTGTATAATAGTGAATAGGGAAAAGGCCAAGGACAATTCAATCGACTCGTGATTACAATTGTTACGTAATAGTTGACAGGTTTGTTGAAACAGAAACTTATAGAATATAAAACAATCTATAAAATGAGCGCAAAATCATGTTTGTACCAT
Source organism: Ophiura sarsii (assembly GCA_035610835.1). Lineage (NCBI taxonomy): Eukaryota > Metazoa > Echinodermata > Ophiuroidea > Amphilepidida > Ophiuridae > Ophiura > Ophiura sarsii. Next base: position 66,757,055 of record CM069455.1, read on the forward strand.
ACAGAGATCAAGAGTTATTATAATTTGAACGTAGAATTGGGAACATTTTCTATATTCCCCCATAGAGATTGTACACAACGCCACCGCCACCGCCACCCCGGGACCGCCACCCCTGACTTTCGAAATATAATCAATCATATCTCAGCCAAACAGTTAAAGAAAAACCTGATTTATTCACACAGTGTAGCTAAATAATAAATAAGCTTTCAAATGACACCTAAACCATAGCTCTACCACATTTAGTTGTTGAGTTAATAGAGAGAGATGGATGATTCGTCACCAAAAATGCAACGCCGCCACCCTTTTTGGGTGGTCAGTTCAAAACACATGGCCTTAGAGACTTCGGTGGGAGGCGCTTTAGAAGCACCGTTTTATTATCATTATTATTATTGGTCAATCGTTAACTCGTCACACACGCATGGATGAATATTAGTTCGTGCATTTCATGCATCTGGCTGCAGCTCTGCGATCAACACTAAAAAACGCTCACGTGACGTGAAATAGCTTGAATTTCGTTCATAGCATATACAGTCATCAAAAAAGTAACTATACAGGTATAAATGGTCTTTTACTCAAACCCCAGATAAGGCGGGCCTTATCTGGGGTTTACGATCCTTATCTGGGGTTTAGGGACGTAAACCCCAGATAAGGTGCCTAATCCATAGTTAACGCTCCTTATATTGGGTTAAGGCGCGTTATCTGGGGTTTACGTCCCTAAACCCCAGATAAGGATCGTAAGCCCAAGATAAGGCGCCTTATCCCTAATTAACGCTCCTTATCTGGGGTTAAGGGACGTAAACACCAGATAAGGGATTTACATCCCTTATCCGGATCCGGGTAAGGCGGAAATGACACACTTATGCTGCATGTGTGTACCATAGGAGCGTTAACCCCATATAAGGGACGTAAACATAGGATCGCGGGCCTTATCTGGGGTTTAACTTTTTTACCCCCAGATAAGGGACGTAAACCTAGGATAACGGGCCTTATCTGGGGTTTTAAGTTATTAGCCCGTCTTATCTGGGGTTTACGTCCCTTATCCGGGTTAGGACGGAAATGAGACACTTATGCTGCATGTGTGTACCAAGGAGCGTTAACCCCAGATAAGGGAGGTAAACCTATGATAACAGGCCTTATCTGCCTATAAGATAAGGGACCTAAACAACCCCAGATAAGGCGGGCCTTATCTGGGGTTTAGGAACGTAAACCCCATTTAATGCACCTTAACCCCAGATAAGGAGCGTTAACTAGGGATAAGGTGCCTTATCTGGGGTTTATGTCCCTAAACCCCAGATAAGGATCGTAAACCCCAGATAAGGCCCGCCTTATCTGGGGTTTAGGTCCCTGATCTGGGGTTTAGGCGGAAATGACACACTTATGCTTCCATAATCGTTAACCCCAGAAAAGACTTGCCTTATTCTAGGTTTACGTCCCTTATCTGGTTAACAACTTAAACCCCAGATAAGGCCCGTTTTCCTAGGTTTACGTCCCTTATCTGGGGTTAACGTTCCTTGGTACCCACATGCAGAATAAGTGTGTCATTTCCGCCTTAACCCCCGGATAAGGGACGTATACCCCAGATAAGGCGGGCTTTATCTGGGGGTTAACGCACGCTCCTTATCCCTAGATAAGGATCGTTAACCCCAGATAGGGCTTGCCTTATCCTAGGTTTACGGCCCTTATCTGGGGTTAACAACTTAAACCCCAGATAAGGCCTGTTATCCTAGGTTTACGTCCCTTATCTGGGGTTAACGCTCCTTGGTACAAACATGCAGAATAAGTGTGTCATTTCCGCCTTAACCCCCAGATAAGGGACGTATACCCCAGATAAGGCGGGCTTTATCTGGGGTTAACGCTCCTTATCCCCATATAAGGATCATTAACCCCACATAAGGCTTGCCTTATCCTAGGTTTACATCCCTTATCTGGGGTTAACAACTTAAACCCCAGATAATGCCCGTTATCCTAGGTTTACGTCCCTTATCTGAGGTTAACGCTCCTTAGTACACACATGCAGCATAGGTGTGTCATTTCCGCTTAAACCCCGGATAAGGGACATTTACCCAGATAAGGCAGGCAAGGCAGATAAGGCAGATAAGGCAGATAAGGCAGGCCTTACCTCGGGTTTACATCCCTTATCTGGGGTTAACAACTTAAACCCCAGATAAGGCCCGTTATCCTAGGTTTACGTCCCTTATCCGGGGTTAATAACTTAGACCCCAGATAAGGCCCGTTATCCTAGGTTTACGTCCCTTATTAGTACACACATACAGCATAAGTGTGTCATTTCCGCTTAAACCCCGGGAAAAGGGACGTATGCCCCAGATAAGGCGGGCCTTACCTGGGGTTGACGTCCCTTATCTAGGGTTAACAACTTAAACTCCAGATAAGGCCCGTTATCCTAGGTTTACGTCCCTTATCTGGGGTTAATAACTTAAACCCCAGATAAGGCCCGTTATCCTAGGTTTATGTCCCTTATCTGGGGTTAACGCTCCTATGGTACACACATGCAGCATAAGCGTGTCATTTCCGCCTTAACCCCGGATAAGGAGCGTTAACCCCAGATAACGCACCTTAACCCCAGATAAGGAGCGTTAAGTAGGGATAAGGCGCCTTATCTGGGGTTTCCGTCCCTAAACCCCAGATAAGGATCGTAAACCCCGAATAATGACCATCTTATCTGGGGTTTAGGTCCCTTATCTGGGGTTTAGGCGGAAATGACACACTTATGCTACCATAAACGTGAACGTGCCCGACGTTTGTGGACATTGGTTATACGTTTGTGTTTGTTTGTTTGTTTGTTTACACGGTCGGTCCGTACGGACACACTCTTGGGTCCTGAAGGGACCCGGTTCAAGCCAAATTCTCAGGCCAGGCTTAAAAAGCCTTAAGCATGCTGGCTAAATGAAATGAAAGTTAGAAAAGATGGAAAAGAATGAAGTAAAAAGAGCCACTTCCAACAAATAAAGTTAACAATTTTGCTGTCAGCCTTCGGACATGAGAAAAGAATAGTCTTGATCCAATCTCATTTGCCACACAAGGGTAAGTTGTCATTCGCTCGATCGTGTTCGTCAGCTGTTCGGCCATATACGTTCAGCCAAGGGGCGGCGCCAGGGTATTTGTATATGGGGGCTAAATAAAGGTTAAAAGCATATTATGCGATCTTTTCCAGAGGGCGCCCTCTATCCTTGATTTTTTTTAGTAGATTTTGTAATCCTGATTAAAGGGACACAATGTCATTTTTTTTAAATTAATTTACTTCAGAATTTTGCCATTTTTTAAAAATTAATTTACTTCAGAAATTGCCATTATTGTTATTTCTACTAAAAAACAACTCAGCAAAACTTGATTAAAACAATGTTTTAAATATGTTGGAATACCACCCTTAACCATGTAAAATGCTGGTTGCGGCTCTACTAGCATTTTTATGTGTAAGTTCATACATGTAATACAATTGTAAAAATATGCAAATCCCAGTTTTTATCATATATTTTTTGTAATTGAGGGCGCTGCCTCCACCACATCTCTTAATGCCCCTTTAATAAAACGTTGATATAGTAGTGGTGAACTGCGTCTTAAAATTTGATACATAATAAGGACTCGGACTCGGATATTGAGGACTCGGACATAGAAATTGGCAAAGACTCAGACTCGAGTCCTTTCCTCAAGGACTCTGACTCGGATGATGAGGACTCGACTCCAACACGGCCAAAAACTCATAGATGCACTCCCTATATCAATTATTTTTACAAGATTATAATATACATGTATGTATGCTGAATTATTAACTTTTTATTCTCTCATTCTAGTTATGCAGCAATACTCCTACAAACAGAAAAAGAGGTATAGGCCTACCAACCTGTAAAGATTCAGTGGACATTGAACTATTAGAAAGAATGGCAACAGAAATAGACCCTGAAATCGCGCAGTCACTGTACAGGGTACTAGGTAAAACAATTACGGATGAGATGAATTCTGACAGCAAAATAAAAGGCCAGATATACAGAGCCTTCTCTGCGATAACTCATAATTACCAAACTAATTTAAAAAACGTAGATCTGCGCACAAATTGGAAAGTCAAGTCATGTCAATTGGCCTACATTTACATATATTTTGTGATGCACGCTTGTCTCACATTTCACGTAGCTCAAACCAAATTACACACTTTTTTACCGGAAGGCCTATCACGAAGTCAAAGTATCAATGTTTGCTCAATAGGTGGCGGCCCTGGATCAGATGTTGCGGGTATATTGTATTTTCTCCACAAAATGTATCCAAATGTAAAACAATTATACTTCACCATATGTGATCTTCATCCAGAATGGAGAAACACATGGAAAGCCATATCAAAGAACTTGCCGAAAGATCTGCGTGCAAAATCCACGGTCACGTATTTGCATTTCGACTTGTTGCAGCCATTTCTGAGTGAACCAGTTCTTGACGTTCTTGACGCTATAAAACGCGCAGATATTGTTACGTTCGTTAAATCCTATTCCGCCGTTGATGCTGCTATGTTCCAAACCCGAGCATTAGCATCTAACTTACAACGTATATTCCTGGAGTTGAAATCAGATGGAGTCGTTTTGTTCATTGACAATTCCGGTCGATCCAAGCGTCGTAAGTCGTACGAACGATTTTTAACCATTGCTCACTATACAGCAGGATTGACAATTGAGAATCAACAAATGTTACTGAGAGATAATATGCGTTTACCATACGCCCAATTCAAACTTGCGAATTGTTTCCGTCCCTGGCGTCCGATGCAAAAAATAGACGTCTATATTGCAATACTCAAAAAGTATGCCAACAAGGCTATACGGCCACTGGATAACCCCATCCTGAATCCATGGGTGCGTTTGAATAACATTTTTGATGAATTCATTTGTATCTGTTTACAACGACGGCAAGAGAAAGTTACATGGCAAGAGGATGCTACCTGGCAAGAGGAGCTGGTAACACGGCGAGAGGAGGTTACACAGCGAGAAGTAAGTCTGAAAAGTACGGTGAACTTTGCACATCGCCCGGGTCCCATTGTACATGAAGTACGTCGTCTCCTATGTGATATACCCGGTTCAAAATCTACCCTCTTATTGCGTTCACCATTCTTCAATGATCATGATGATGTCGAAGTAGATCCCGACGACTCCGAATCTGACTGTGAATTTATGGCGTCAGTTCAAGTTTCCAAGCTACCACGTTGTCAGATATGCAAAGATTACAGGCATTGCACCAAGCAGTGTCGAGAAAAAAAGCGCCAACATATGTATCTCATGGCTGACCTATAATAGCTTGCTTTCCAAGTTGAAGCTAGCTTTTTATAGTTCTAGATAAACCACTGGTGGTGTATCATTCAAATGATAGGTAAAGATTCCCCTATGTAACCCATGTGTCAAGCCAAACTAATTTGAACTTTCTTGAACTAAGATGTTGTGACATACCTGTCAGCAAGAACAAAATGGTAGTTCTAGTTATTTTCTGCAGTGCAGTGACAGTTAGCTCATACAGCACATACTGCATAACATAACTAAGGGGTTGTCCAAAATTATCGCCATTTTCACATACATACGTACAGAGCGTACTTAACTTTTTACCCCCCCCCTCCCCTCGAGTAACGTACGGATAAATGCCCGGATGAATTACGAAAATGTCATGGCTTGATTAAAAAAGCCTGCCTCTGAAGATCGCCATTTAAATTACTTACGCTTAGAGTATATTTGTACCCCCTCCCCCTGTTATGTTCGCTTTGTACGTAACTGTAAATGGCGAAAATTATGGACAATCGAAAGGCCGGGGATTCGAATCTCACCAAGATTTGTTTCCCCGTTACTATTTTATCTAGTAAATGATGAGATTGTTTTAATATCGTTCCATCATAATTTTTGTTGATCCACGATACTTTTCATTTTACAAATACCAGGAATTGACGTCCCTTATCACCTCATCGATATACAGGGCGAGTACAAAAAAGTGTACTCAAAGTTAAATAAATATTAATAATATTTCTTTTCATATTATGAAGGCAACCAATGCTTGAATCAATAGCCGCATTTATTTACTGTTATCAGAAAAAATAATCACAACATTTCATGGTACCGTTATCCAGTAATGCCCATTTTGGTAAAGTTAATGCATTTTGAAACCGAACAAAATATTGAGTATTGTACTCAACGACGCATGATATTTATGATTAAGTGGCTACATGCATGAGACACAATAGCTAATCAACAAGACCAAACAATCTTGTTCAAATGTTATTTTCAAACATTAAATGCAAATATAATGACAAAACAATGTCATTATTTCATGAATTCAGCAGAGCATAGATATAATCAGGCTTTGTGATGATCGGATTAGAATGTGCGCCATTATTCAAGTGACATTCAAAAGAGCTTGTTGAGAAATATCACAAATCTTGTTCGGTTTATAAAATGTACACTTTTATCTAAATGGGCATAAAACATGTTTTCCTCAACCAATATTAATCAACTAAAATTCTTTTGAAAGCTAATGAGACAGCCTTTTCTGTCGGAATAAATAATTTGAGTAATATTTGCAAATATTTTTAGAAATAAATCCCAAACACCCTCATAAATACTTTTGGTGGGGGGGGGGGTTGGAAAAAAGGTCCTTTAAAGGAGGGGGATCAGAAAAAAGTGGGTATTTCAGTGGCGTATCCAGGGGGCGAGTCGTGTCCGTTGAGATTGGCACTGTCGGTTCATTTGAAAAGAGGAATCATGGAATTATGCTGGTCAAAAGTACACAGATGGATTTTTTTTGAGAAAAAAACCCACTCTATTTTGGGGGGGATCAACATAAAAATGATGTCCATGGCTCAATTTTTTCCACCCCGCCCCCCCACCCCTGCACACCAAAGTATTTATGAACACTCCCCATAAGTCTCCTATTCTTTTGCACAATTTGTGCACTCTGGTGATATTGAACTATTTTACACATCTTTAAATTACAAGAAATTTTGTTGGCACATTTGTTTTTGGCTTAGAAGCACAAAAAAGAGAAAAAACCTGTAACACAAACATTTCACCATTACAGTTATATACATAATTTTTTACAAAATCACATCATTGCACAATTTGATTATTTCTCTGAAAATGTTACCAGTGCAAAAGCATTGGCAAGTTACAGCATCGGCAGCAATTGTAATGCACTGATTGACAAAAAAACACCCTGTTCTACGGGCAAACCGACCTCTAGGACAGTCGGACCTTTTTGTTTGGGAGGAGGTATTTTCACACACATTTTGGGCATTTCGCGACATTTTCAAAACATTTCAAATTTTCAAACATTTTCATTTTTTTTTCAAAATCAATTTTGTTCTAAAATTTGCTATAAAAAATAGGTCACTTGGTGCTCGAAGAACAGGGTTTTTTTCTTCATCGCCTAATAGATGCACTTCTATTACACAGCGCCAAGTTTTCTTTACTCCGATCTTCAAATGACTATCTACGTCTTCAATACCCTATCACTAGAGTTCTAGCTGGTGATAGAACTTTCACAGTTTGTGCATCAAAAGAGTGGAATAAGCTACCTATCTGTATTAGACAATCATCGTCTACAAGTGCCTTCAAAAAAGCTTAAAACTTATTTGTTACCTTAACAGTTTTCTGTATATATTTTGTTTCTAATCTATTTTGTATGTACTATAATACAGTACTATGCTCAAGTTACACTCACATTTAGTAGTTTAAGTTGTAATGTTAAGGTTTTTATCTTGTAAGCGCTCTGAGCCTTTTGGAAATGGCGCAATTAATGCTTTTTGTATTGTATTGTATTTGTAACAGTGAGAGAGTGCTACCCACACGCATCCAAGAAAAACATTGAAAAGGATTGTTATTTCACTACATGATATTGGTAATATGCGACGTGATCAAGCGAAATCTGCATTTTTCAATTTTGATATTTGTCCATCATTTAAAAGCAGGTGGATAATGCTACAGTATGGTCCAAACCCCAGTAAAATTGAACTTCTTGTTTTTAAGTTACAAACAATTTACCAACTGAGAAAAAAAAGTAAAATATAAGAATTTGTCACTAATTTTTACCTATAAACTCAAAATCAATATTCCCAATACATGACTCATACCACTTAATTGCCGACACATATTTCCAGAGATGCATTATGGATGAGCATGGGTAGTTATTTGGTGGGAGAGTGGCAAGACAAGTACTATTGCACAACTTCGTTGGCAAAAAACGCAAACGCACGACGAAAGTATTGCATGGTATCGACTGATTGACTATTTGTTGTCCACTTAATTTCTTCCTTCAATCTGTGCTGAATGTTTTGCAACTGCGATGTGTGACTTGAACAAAAAAAATGAAAAAGTCCACAACCCTTAGAGAAATTATAACTCTACTCCTATAGATGTTATTCGTTGGAGATTTCAAGTTAAAGAGGGAGACATACTCTGATGTGACGTCACTGATCATAACGAAAGCGAGGCCAATATTGGTAAATTACGTAAACATTGGTGTCATGTGACGTAATTTACCAATATTGGCCACGCTTTCGTTATGACTAGTGATGTCACATCAGAGTATGTGTCCCTCTTTAGCTTGACATCGCCACAAAATGAGCGGAAAGTCGCGGCGAAGATGTTGCTGAATTGAGACAGCATAGCATATTATTGATTTGCCGTTTAAATTGTTGTTGGTATGGACCCATGGTCCCTTCTATTATAGGGGAATTCTAAAATAGCAGTATGTATTGTTATGTTTAGAGTATTACCAGCCATGCCAGGCTATTTATTTTATAATCCCACTATAATAAAAGGGCTTAGTCCATACTAACAACAAACGGCCAAAATCAATAACAGGCTATCCTAGCTCAATTCAGCAACATCTTCGCCGCGACATTCCGCTCATTTTGTGGTGCCAGGTCACATTTAGACTTATTTGATTTTTGGCACCTTACATATAATTGACCTTCTGACCTACACAAATTTATATTACAAAGTAAAAATTAATCATACATAGTACTAAAAATGGATTAATTGCACATTTTGTTCATAATCAAATATATATGTATAAAAATTACTTGTCAGCGTCACATATAATTTAGCCTCATATATACAATATACTAACCCAGTCCCAATTGAAACGGTGCAGAGAACCACAATATCGTCAGCCTGCTTCGATAATTGCCAACTCACTTTTCAGCGAAATTGAGCTTTTTGCATAAATCATGACTTCATTACATTATGCACATGCTGTAATAATACCTAAGTTATTGACCTATCAAAAGTGTTGATAAATGCACAATTTAAATTATGCCTATAAGTCAGCCTTGTGAGTTAGGCAGATTGTAATAATGATGTAAAATGTTTAAAATAGGTCATATTTACTCATATTATTAGGCCTATAACAAGCCACATTTCACTTAAAGGTATATCTCCAACCTAATTATATCCAACAGTTACTGCTCCTGTTGAAATTCATGGTGCTATTCAACATATCGTCAGCCTGCTTTGATAATTGCCTAACTCACTTTTCGTATTTTTGTTGTTTTCTAAAAACTAGAAAAAATGAGTCAGGCAATTAGTATGTAGTCTGATTAGCTAATTAGGAAGAGTACACTTTTCTTGCTAAACACTTTTTATGCGGCAGGCGTCTGCAGACGACATTCAAAAATTGCACAAAATTTTTCACAAATGTCAACATTATTGAATTCCATCACCATATATTACGTATACCCATGGTATATTAAAATATGTACAAACGTGCCTAGTATTGGATGAGTAATTCTTGAGATAAGACTTTGAAAGTTGGGAAAGGTTTCTGAAAAATCTGTTTTATGGTAAAACTAATAGCCATGTGGAAAGTGTTTAAAGCAATGTGTAACTGCCAAAAATAAGTAGAATGGGGATATATTGATCCTCAACAAGCCCAGCTTTTTGTTGCGATAGGAGTTCATCCTCATTTGTGGTTTCAATTATGGAGGAATAGTTTTTCAAAAAAGAATCCTAAACAATAAAAAATAATGCCTTTTAAAATCTTATATTAAAAAGCAGTGCTTGTGATGGGAAACCAAGACAACAATTTGATTTACCTCGACGTCAAGAAAAGTTTCTCTTTTATACAGGGTGAATACAATTTTTTTGATACAGGGTGAATAAAAAACTGTTTTTGTTCTCCAAGAAAAACCAGAGGGATTTGTATCATCCTGACCAAGTTACCGCTAATACGTCCAGGAAAAGTAGGTAGAGATGAGTGGTATTGTATCTATCCAAGCTAATACGTCCAGGAAAAGTAGGTAGAGATGAGGGGTATTGTATCTATCCAACTAATACGTCCAGGAAAAGTAGGTAGAGATGAGTGGTATTGTATCTATCCAACTAATACGTCCAGGAAAAGTAGGTAGAGATGAGTGGTATTGTATCTATCCAAGCTAATACGTCCAGGAAAAGTAGGTAGAGATGAGTGGTATTGTATCTATCCAAGCTAATACGTCCAGGAAAAGTAGGTAGAGATGAGTGGTATTGTATCTATCCAAGCTAATACGTCCAGGAAAAGTAGGTAGAGATGAGTGGTATTGTATCTATCCAACTAATACATCCAGGAAAAGTAGGTAGAGATGAGTGGTATTGTATCTATCCAACTAATACGTCCAGGAAAAGTAGGTAGAGATGAGTGGTATTGTATCTATCCAAGCTAATACGTCCAGGAAAAGTAGGTAGAGATGAGTGGTATTGTATCTATCCAAGCTAATACGTCCAGGAAAAGTAGGTAGAGATGAGTGGTATTGTATCTATCCAAGCTAATACGTCCAGGAAAAGTAGGTAGAAATGAGTGGTATTGTATCTATCCAGCTAATACGTCCAGGAAAAGTAGGTAGATATGAGTGGTATTGTATCTATCCAATCTGGCTGTAGTCTCATGAAATCCTTTACCTCTGGTGCATGCTTCAGTTCCGATCTGTATTGGCCTGCAAAAGCTATATCCAGGATTGGGTCGGAGGCTACATGGGATGGGCTAGTCTGTGAAATGAATGTAAAGGAAACAGAAATGTAAATTTGTTAATGGTGTATTTGATTTAGAGAATTAAGGTATTGTTTTTAGACCGTACCCATGTAATATTGTCTGACATAAATGTGGACGGTAGTATTATTTTAAGTGGAACAACGCCGCAGGCGAAGTTGTTTTACGCAACAACAAAATAATAGTATAGTATATAATATTTTAATCCAAACCGGCCTGAAAAAATGCTTTACACAATGGGGAAGGGGGAGCATTGGTACACAAAAAAGGTACATTGTAAAATTGGAGGGTGGGGGGCATCCACACTGGTTACAGGCCTGCTTACAGATGATAAAAATAGTTTGTGCATGCATATTTCCTTTCAACGGTATGTACGTCAAAGTATGCATCTATACAATTGATATCACATTGAAAATCGTTTGAGAATCCAATTCTTTGGTTTTAACATCATTGCGATATCATTGCTTCGATCCTGTCTTTCTCTTGAAGGGATCGTACTAAGACTTGACCATTTCGCCGCGCTATACAGAACTGAAGTCTGAACCAGATATATCCAAGAATTTGGAAGAAATATTCCCAAAAAAATGCCGTTTATCACACCGATGATTCAGCGCTTCTTTTATTTTGTAATTTTCCCGCTTCACTGGTTTCTTTGATTCTGTTGCGCGTTCAGTCATGCGTATGAGCCAAACCCAAACGGGGACCGACCAGTTGGTCTTAAAGGCATATTATGTGATCTTTTCCAGAGAGCGCCCTCTATTCATGATATTTTTTAGAAAGTAGATTTTCTTGCAGATTTACATTTCTGATCATAAATTGTACATACATTCCAAGTTACAGAGCGATACGATTCCTAATTACCTCAAAATCATGGTTTTAGAGTGAATTTAGAGTGAAAATATTAACTGTTGTGTTTTCACGACAGTTTATTTTCACTCTAAAACCATGATTTTGAAGTAATTAAGAATCGTATCGCCCTGTAACTTGGAATGTATGTACGATTCATGATCAGAAATGTAAATCTGCAAGAAAATCTGCTTTCAATTTTTTTTTTATGTTGAGGGCATTCCCTGGAAAGATCACATAATATACCTTTAAGTGCCATAAGCACCATTCTTTTTGCAGTATTTAGTTGCAACTTTGACGAGTAATAACAAGCTTGATATTCTAGCTACGCAAATGATATTAGCGCCATCTGTTGGGCAATATTTTTCCAAACATTTTGGTATGCGGATTGTTATATCGGTGTTTGTGGAGTAGCGTGCAAACAATTAAAAAAAACCAGGTTATTTATGGTACAACTTGCATAGCATATATTTAAGAGATCCGCAGCGAACTGGTTGAGAATAAGTAGTTTTATAATGTCCAGTGTTAATGACAGATGAGATTCGCAGGTTCTAGTTACTAGGACTAGCGCAGTATAGGATTTTCTTATCCCCAAATTAATAGAATCCCTGACTGCATCTGATATGAAATGATAGCCCAATTAAATTCCTACCTCTAATGATAACCACATAGTCCAAGTGTCGTTTGGTCTGCCTCCGCCAAAATAGATAAAATATGTGTATCCACCGTTACCGTCTGGGTTTCGCTTCGGTAGAACATCCGATAACGACCATTTGGTCATAGTCACGTTGTCACGTGGAGATACATATGCGGTCATGTGGCAGGGACCTGCGGTATAGGGGATTGATAAAATAGTGAGATTTGTCATTGTAAACACCAATAGTGGTGGTACTCGAATTTGAAAGAGGGTAGTGAAATGAGTTGCCTATGAGCGGCTGACAGGCCGTGAAAAGGGGGTCTTGGTAGCCGCACATACCCGTATTATGGCCAATATATGTGAGTAAAGACTAAGATGAATTGTGTAGTGTTCTATCACAAGCGGGATCATCAATTGATCTACCACCTGTCTTCGCGAGTTAAGGCGCTTTTACAATCAATACTCCCTCGAGGTGGGGGGTGGGGGGGGGGGAGAGAAGTGCAAGAAAGGCACCGCCTTCCGCAGAAATGAACCCTAACGTAAATCTGTTGATACTCCACATGAAACATGCTAATAATCTGCTTTAGTGGCAGAATAGATGTTGCCACCAGTAGCGTAACTAGGGTCTTCAATTTGGGGGTAGGGGCATGAGGGGGGACATGCCTGTGATCAGGGGGTGGGCATAACCAACTATTTTTGTATATATATACATAGACTTCATCATTTCATTTGGGGGTGGGCATCAGGGGGCAAGCCTTCTGGTAGGGGTATGCCGCCCTCCAGTTACACCCCTGCCTGCCACAAAGGACCCTGATGCATGGATTACACTTTCAGATTATCAAAACAAATACAACAAAATAAATGCTTGTTTGGGTTGGGAAATCAATGCTTTTATTCTTTTTGCATTTTATTTGAGACCCATATGGGTTAACGGTCAGTCTAAAAATATGCATGCAAAAAACCAATAAATATACATCATTTTCCTCAAATCTGAGGGTGATGTCAAGCACATATTCTAATCATCGCATCATAATACCACACACATCTTTCCATTGCGATAGGTTTTAGAGAAGAATATCAATCCACCAAATGCTACATCTATTACTAGAATAACCCTAACCCCTGGTTTAGGGTTTTTGACCGGGATCACAATTTTCGAGGAAAAAACACGAACTAAATCTCCGGGAACCTGCCGGGATTCGATCCGGGGACCCTCCGTTCTCAAGCCCCACGTCCCAACCACTAAGCCACGGCCCTCAGCTACACATTTGCGCAGTATACTGCGCTCACTATATAGGCTCGGTTGACTACGTCATCGAAAACTGACGGCACATGCGTTTGGAGAGGGACTTTGGATTAGCATTTTTTAGCACTCAGGGGGTTAGGGTTAAGAGCCAACGTCACTTTCCTAAAGTCAGGGCGAGTCAAAAAGTGCCACAAACAATTAATGCCTGGATATTCAAAACCAATGATAGTGCTACAAAGAACACATTTTAGCTATTTGTTGAGTTATCAATTATTAAAAGCACATGAATGTTGGATACAAAATATTAAAATGACTTGAAGTAAATATCACCGTGGAATTATGAGTACGAAAAAGCATGAAATAAAGGGAAGAAAACCTGACAAAAGGCATCTCAGCTGATAACGAAAGCGACCCTGATTAGCATACATTGAAAAATAGCTTAATAATTCAACCATCCCGTGGGTTGGCTTTATAATTGGGTGGCTTTACTAAATTCAGTGTGACATGATAACGCAATGGTCAATTTTTCACATTCTTTTTATGAATGAAAGCCATTTTATGGGTCTTTTAAGAGCTACCATTGGTTTTTAATATGCATGCCCGAAACTTGTGTGACATCTGTGAAGAAAATGCCTGTTCTTTCTGACTCACCCTGTAGATGCATAATTTACAAATGCATAACATATGTCGGACAATAATAACACTTTAAGAATACAAGGTGCCTCAGAATGGTTCATACCAGCAAAGTTTGTACTTTAAGTTATATTATATGATCTTTTCTAGGGAACGCCCTCAATTCTCAACAAAAAAAATGAAAGCAGATTTTCTTGCAGATTTCATGAATATATTCCAAGTTACAGAGCGAAACAATTCTTAATGACCTCAAAATGATGGTTTTAGAGTGAATTTAGAGTAAAAATAAGTTGGCTGCGCAGACTTCGACAGTTTATTTTCACTCTAAAACTATGATTTTGAAGTAATTAAGAATCGTATCGCCCTGTAACTTGGAATGTATGTACGATTTATGATCAGAAATGTAAATCTGCAAGAAAATCTGCTTTCAATTTTTTTTTCTCGAGGATTGAGGGCGTTCCCTGGAAAAGATCACATAATATACCTTTAAACATGTAAACATGTAAGTTAATATCACATGGAACCAGTTATAAGTCTTAGACTTCATTTTGAATACAAGAGGGAAGTAGAATGGTTCCTTATTGAAGGACTACTCATCATTTGGACCAGGTCTGTCCTCTCATCTTACCTGATATAGTAAATGTAAAATTAGTTTGATGAAACTTGTCTTCTACTCTAGACACTAACTGTACTTCAACAGGTATAGTGACCTCAGGAGGGCCTGCTGGAAGACTCCACACTTTCCTGAAGAAAAGAACAAAACAATTATAGAATTGTTCATAATTAAACAAATCATATACCTTTAAAGTACAGTTTAGCAAAGCATTGCGCAATTCAATTTATGTTATATCTAATTTCAAAACAAATGTATATGGTACTCCGAAAACAGGGGTGCCACTCTTAAAGGCATACTATGCGATCTTTTCCATGGGACGCCCTCTAGCTATCCTTGATTTTTTTTTGAAAGCAGATTTTCTGGCATATTTACATCTCTGATCATAAATCATGAATATATTCTGAGTTACAGAGTAATCATCATCATCTTTCGGCTGCGGAGCAGGCGACCACAAGTTTTCTCCAAGCACGGCGATCTGTAGCAAGAGTGGCTATCTGACGTTCTTCAAACATGCCTTCATTGTCACCAAAACCAAGTAAGCGTTGTATGTACTTCAAGTATGATGTGCTTGGACGACCAGGTCTCCTTCGGCCATGTGTAGGTTATGTAAGTGGCATACATTCTAGCAGGCTCTTCATCAGGGAGACGGAGAATATGTCCAAGAAATCTCAGCTGGCGACTTTTTACTCGGTTGATAAGAGGCTCGGTCTTGGTCATGTCATAAATGGTGGTGTTCGGGACATGATCCATGCGTTTGATGTTAAGCATTATCCTGTAGCAAGAGGTAGCATAGGCATTTATTTTACACTCCATATCTTGAGATATCACCCAGGATTCACTGCCATACAGCAAAATCGTCACACAGGTGGTGCTAAATAATTTCACTTTTGTCGCGATAGCTACTTGAGGACACCTCCACAGGTGTTCCAACTTCCAGAATGCGCACCATGCCAATGCCCTGTGTCTTTTAAGGTCACTTGCACCCGATGCCATCATAGAGCCCAGATATCTGAAATCCGTCACATGGCTGATGGTTTCCCCATAGACCTGTAGTGTTGGGTGAGGATTGCAGTTGGCCGTCATATACTCCGTTTTGGGAACGCTAATGATGAGGCCAAGGTCTTTTGCTGCTGCAGCAGTTTTTGTCAGCTGGGTCTGAGCTCGTGGAATTGTGGTCTCAAGTAAGGCAATATCATCAGCAAAATCAAGGTCGTTTAGAACAACAGAGTAATACGATTCCTAATTACTTCAAAATCATGGTTTAAAGAGTGAAAATAAACCGTCCTGCTAGCAGGACAGTTTATTTTCATTCTATTCTAAATTCACTCTATGATCAGAAATGTAAAAAAGAAATCAAGGATATATGCCTTTAACTGATCCACAATAATAAATAAAAATGGGCCAAATAACAGAATAAATGAACCTGTGGGCCATGCAGATATGGAGTTCTATAGTCACTGTCACACGGCTATGGAACCAAATTAAAGCTATTTCACACAAGCGTGTTTTGTTGATGTTTGTGGAGCTGCATCCAGATGCATGAAATGCGCGAACAAATATGCCTGCATGCGCGTGAGAATTTCAGGATTGACCAATCAGGACGCTCGGTTATTTTTGAAAGAGTCCGGTACACACTTCTGGGTTCATGCCCCCCCCCCCCACCACCGCTCATACACATGTATGCATGCACGCATGGAATGTCCATAGCATTTTTATGACGTTGACTTTTAGTGACACAGTTACTGTCACACCACACCAATTCAGCTCTCCAATACAAGTATTGTCACCATACTGTCTGCCATGAATGCACAATACGATTGAAAAACATAGTTGGTTCAATCAGGATTAATGTTGTCTTGTCTATTTCATAAGCTTTGTCTGACATATTACTTTAATCGACTCCTAAACGGTAGCAAATATGTTATTCCACAATATGGCGCATCCATTTCACACAGTATCTCTGGCGCTCCCTTAAGCACTGGTATATAGTCAAACAGGGGTGCCACTCGTAACAGATCCATGGGTACTAATACTACTTACTTTAATCGATTCCTAAATGGTAGCAAATATGGTAATCCACAATACGGCGCATCCATTTTCACACGGTATCTCTGGCGCTTCCTTAAG
This sequence comes from Ophiura sarsii, assembly GCA_035610835.1. Taxonomy (NCBI): domain Eukaryota; kingdom Metazoa; phylum Echinodermata; class Ophiuroidea; order Amphilepidida; family Ophiuridae; genus Ophiura; species Ophiura sarsii. The sequence continues at coordinate 66,774,155 of CM069455.1, forward strand.
CACTGGTATATAGTCAAACAGGGGTGCCACTCCTAACAGATCAATACTACTTACTTTAATCGATTCCTAAATGGTAGCAAATATGGTAATCCACAATATGGCGCATCCATTTCACACGGTATCTCTGGCGCTTCCTTAAGCACTGGTATATAGTCAAACAGGGGTGCCACTCCTAACAGATCAATACTACTTACTTTAATCGATTCCTAAATGGTAGCAAATATGGTAATCCACAATATGGCGCATCCATTTCACACGGTATCTCTGGCGCTTCCTTAAGCACTGGTATATAGTCAAACAGGGGTGCCACTCCTAGCAGATCAATACTACTTACTTTAATCGATTCCTAAATGGTAGCAAATATGGTAATCCACAATATGGCGCATCCATTTCACACGGTATCTCTGGCGCTTCCTTAAGCACTGGTATATAGTCAAACAGGGGTGCTATTCCTAACTGATCTGACGATACCAATATCAGAAACGAATCTGTGTCCCTTACAGTGCCAAGCTCGTTATGAAATGTCCTTGATGTATGCTGTTAAATATAATTTGGGAACAAATGCTAAGACTATGGTTATTATAACTTGCTCAAATTCAGCAAATAAACTCCAATGCTTTGCTGTAGCTTGTGTTGAATGTGGATATTATAATGGGTTTAAACGTGACGTGAGTTACAGTCCATGGTAACTCACGTTACATTTTAGTGTGCCATTCTTTATTCTGCATAATCTAGCTGTAAGAGTAATTTCAATGAAGTTTTCATCTTTTGTATTGCAATACCCAAGACTCAAGGCTTGATCCCAAAGCTAACACCAACATGAAAGATCAGCTAATGTGAGACCACTGTGAATATCGGTATCACGCGTTACACTCTAACACAATTTGCAACTTTGTTTCACTTTTGTCCTAAAACTAATCAATCTACAATGAATTGGTCACTATTGTGAGCAAGTACTATATTTAGGGAATAAAGGTATTGTTTTTAGACCGTACCCATGTTATATTGTCTGACATAAATGCGGACGATAGTATTATTTTAAGTAGAACAACGACGCCGCAGGCAGAGTTGTTCTATGCAAAAAATAATACTATCGAACGCATTTATGTCAGACAATATAACACAGGTACGGTCTAAAAACAATACCTTCATTCTTAAACAATCATACTTTAGACATTTATCAAAGAAATAAGTACATTTTATTGTCCACATTTGACAACTTTTACCCCTGCTAGGATCGAATAACCCACAAACATTCCATCCAATCACATGCGATGAGTAAACCATGCGTAAGCATCGCGGCGCCGGCATAAACGCAGGAAAAGCGCTAAAGACGCACTGCAGAAGTGCGCGTTATGGAGCAAACCACACATTGTGAAGGTCAGAAGCACTGTTAAAACGTAAGCCCCACCTCCCCGTGTTAAGTTATCTCATCTAGATGTCGCCGATTTCTCTGAGAACCAATGAGATTGCTTAAACTTTCTTAGCTGTTTAAGAATAAGGTTTATAATCATGGAAGGAAAAAACAGGGAATACGGGAAGCTCATTCCAGGGAAATTTGGAGATCTGGAGGGAAATTATTTTGGCATGTGGAGGGAAATCTTGGCAATTGGGGGACATTTTAGCAATTGGGAAGGATTTATAGCTGTTTTATACATACAAATATGTAAACTATTGTGGTAAATTGGACTCGATTCCCTGGAAATAAAACATTTTTCTAGCCCTGTTTATAATACTAGAATAATAACAATAATTCAAATAAGTTCTGCTTTTTTGATAAATTGCAAAATAGTGGGTGTGATATAAATAAAGTTAAATTGTACAAAACAAATCTATTATATTTTATAAATGCGGAGTACGTACGTGGGTTTCGCATTTTGGAAATTTTCCCATCAATCAAAAGTTGTTGTGATGTATTTACGTAAATGTTGACCAATCAGGCAACGACTTTTATAATCGCTGTTGCTTATTATTTGTTATTGGCCAATCACAAGTAATGTGAGAGATTTTGCGTACATACAATATTGTTATGAATGAAATTTGAAATCAATTCTCATCATCTCCGTGCGGAAGAATGTCACGCGTAAACTGACTTGTTGAAAATCAAGATTCAACATTATTTGTTGCAGTATTTTCTAAGAATTAAAGAAAATATAAAAATAAGGAACTGTCTCCTGTTGCTTCACTTCGAGTTTGACTCAAGTTTAGAGTAATTTAAGATTTAAGAATTGTAAAAGCATCTGCTCGGCAGACAACTATTCATATGGTGGTCAAGCGTTGGTCTTACAAATTTGTCACCCGTGAGAACGTCATTTCACCATTCTGGACATAAACAATGAAATCCTCTTTCATGTATGTATGTAACCCAGCCCATTCAGAAGTTCCCTCGCCCATTTACAGGGAACGGACGATGTCCAAATAAGGGCCTAATTATAATAAAACGTAAACATTTGTTTCCGTTTTTTAAAGAGCAGCTATTTTTTATGTCAAATTAAGCCTATTAAAACACGTCGTTGTTTATCTTGAATCGACAACGGTAAGACGGGTTACCGTTGTTGATTCAAGATAAACAACTCTGAAACCTTATTGAACCCCTAAATGGATCACCAAAGTATAAGTGATCAGAGTGACCAGCAAGACCAAGAGGGGACTCTGGGTTGACAGAGTGTTCATTCAACAAGAACAAATTGCAAAATGGTCAAAATAGAGGAAATAAACCCCAAGTGAGTACAGTACCACAGCCAGGTATCACAAATAAACAAGATCAAACCAAAGACAGTCCTATATCTTAGAAACAGATATAGAGGGCAAAAATGTCAAGATGTGGAGAGATACAGGGAGGGTCTGATCACACAATGATAGACATGTGCCAGACATGTGCCTAACAGGGTATTACATTGCGCCAGACATGTGCCTAACAGGGTATTACATTGCGCCAGACATGTGCCTAACAGGGTATTACATGCTTTTCAAGAATTATGTACATTTACCCATTGCTAAAGTTAACATACAAAGTGATGAAATCACATGTGCAGAAGAAAAAGGTGGAGCAAGTTCAACGAAGCAGTGCCAGATATACGTCACCGGAATCTATGACCACAGACACAGCGTCACACCAATTGTGGAATCCCTCCAGTGGCCTTCGCTGCATAGGAGACGCCTCCAAACCCGGCTGTGTATGCTATACAGAATCCGCTACGACCTGGTCGACATTAGCTGGAAAGACCACCTCACAGAGGCCACATCACAAACCAGAGGACAAAACTCCCGCTTCTGGGCGCCATACTGCTCAACTCAGAGGTACTCCTCATCCTTCTTCCAACGCACCTTACGTGACTGGAATGCCCTTGACAAGGATCCTGCTCAGTACCCGTCCCTTAATGCCTTCAAATCAGCATTGAGGGGAGCGTCCAGATAACCCTGCCAGCACCAACCGGATTTTACTTGCACCTGTAAATATGCACGAAACACGATGGCTGCGTCCTTGTTTGATTAACACGCGCGCATCCACACACAGTTCGACTATCTTCAGTTACTGAAGTTTGAACTTTACGAGAAGAAGAAGAAGAAGAAGAAGAAGAAGAAGAAGAAGAAGAAGAAGAAGTAGTTGTAGGTGTAGTAGAAAATCTGGAGTAAATGGGTTGCTAGGAAATGACATACATTGTAGGCCCACAAGCAGGATGGGGAATGATAAACCAGCTCTTGCCATTACTAGGGCACACAAGCTCCTGGCAAAACACCTCTTGAAATTCAGGCACAAAATGTCATAAGAAATTATATTGAAAAACAAAATGGTGATGAGAAGGCACAACCTGTTTGGCAGAATAATTTCAGGAATCAGGCAAACACCCTACAGCCTGAACAAATGAGTGAAGATGTCAAGTCCTTATTAGAAGGCAATGTTCAGGATCTAATAAACCTCATAAATAAAGATGAAACTCTTGATCAAATTTGGAAGTTTGTAATTGATCATTCACAGGCAAAAGATCATGATACATGCTACTAAACACAACACCAAAAATAAGTCCCCCTCTCAAAATGTCGTCATAACATTGTAAGGTAAAACATTTTACCACTAAAACTTGGTAAGAAATAATCCTATGACTGTTTCCTAAGGGTTGTTTGAAAATGAAAGATATCCATGACTTCATGGCTGAATGAGCTCAAATGGAAGACAAAAACTGCCCTTCTCAAAAGTCACAAAAATTAATGAATTGCTTCTTACTAAGCGAAAAACACCTGTGGTTGAGCGAATATTACTGTAATGTGTAATCAATTCATGATCATTCAGCCATGTAAATCCCCTGATTGGCTCAGATATTAGCACAGTGAGTTGTGACTTTTGAGAAGGGCAGTTTTTGTCTTCCATTTGAGCTCATTCAGCCATGAAGTCATAGACATTTTTCATTTTCAAACAACACTTAGGAAACAGTCATAGGATTATTTCTAACTAAGTTTTATTGGTAAAATGTTTTACCTTACGATGTATGACGACATTTTGAGAGGGGGACTTACTTTTGGTGTTGTGTTTATAAACAAAATGATATCCTCATGAGAGATTGTAGGCCTGAAACAAACCTGCAAAAACAGGTCGAGGACCAAATAGTTAATACAGAAACCATGTTATAGAGATAGCACATGATATGACAGGTCATCTGGGAGTCCAGAAGACAAAATATAGGATCACCCAGCATTTTTACTGGCTGGGTATAAACCACCAAATTAGAGATCACTGCCAAGAATGTGATACATGCAAATTACATGTCAAAAACCACAACAAGTCCAAAACAGAAATTGAGATCTCTACCATTAACTGACACACTCCTAAAAGATCCATGGATACTAATACTACTTACTTTAATCGACTCCTAAATGGTTTTATCCTCGAAAAAATTGCACGCCGGGTGGAACATAGAGGTTGGATTCTGTTGGGTTTGGCACAGTAGCTCTGGTGGCGCTTCCTTATAAACACTGGTATATAGTCAAACAGGGGTGCCACTCCTAACAGATCCATGGGTACTAATACTACTTACTTTAATCGACTCCTAAATGGTAGCAAATATGTTATTCCACAATACGGCGCATCTATTTCACACAATAGCTCTGGCGCGTCCTTAAGCATTGGTATATAGTCAAACAGGGGTGCTAAAGATCCATGGGTACTAATACTTTAATCAACTCCTAAATGTTAGCAAATATGGTAATCCACAATTATGCGCATTTATTAAACAAAATAGCTCTGGCGCTTCCTTAAGGGGGCTGTGCACCTTCAGGTACAGCCTCCGTAAAACTGCCGTAACTTCTTCATTATTTATTTAATCTATATAAAAGTATACATTTTTTTGCAGGAAAGGGTTCAATGAATCCAACCATGATCATGAAATTGACCATTTTGGAAAAAATGTGATTTTTTACCAAAAATGGTGATTTTCACGATTTTGGAGGTTAAAAAGTCACGTTTTTTAGCACTTTTTGGTCTCTAATTCAAAAAATAATAAATATTTTCCAAAACAAAAAAAACGATTCCTAGGGAATTGTATGAGGAATATAATAAAACTAGTATGACAAAATTTAACAAAATATATTTTGAGTTATCTTTTCCAAACCTAAAATGGGTCAAAAAACATGTTTTTTATAATTTTCTCCAAAATGGTCAATTTCATGATCATAGTTGGATTCATTGAACCCTTTCCTTCAAAAAAATGTATACTTTTATCTAGATTAAATGAATAATGAAGAAGTTACGGCAGTTTTACGGAGGCTATACGAAGGTGCACATCCCCCTTAAGCATTGGTATATGTGTGGTGGCATGGGAAAACCCTTCACATGGTCATTTTCTAGCAACTTTGTTTTTTTCTTTGGCAGAGAGCTTCATACTCTACTGAGTATAGGACTATTTAAATTTTTCAGAAATTTCATCTAGAACTAACAGTTATAGTATTTTAAAGTCGGCAAGTTTGAACGCAACACTAAGAATAGAAACTGACAATTCAAAGGTGTACACAAAATCTTTTAAATGCTCTAATAATAATAAAACTATATTGTTATATCACACAGAATAGCTTGTCATATGAAAAGGACTTTTTATATCATTCAACCTAGTTTTTTGCGATATGATTAACAATTGTAAGTTCTTCACTTTCAAAATCTTTACAACGCATTGTCGGAATTCACAAGTGGTTACCATGGTGACAATGTCATTTTATGTAAACATAGCATTTTACACATAAAAATTGATAAACAAGGTTCAGAAAAGTACTTAAATAAACTTAACATCTGGAATTTTGCAAAAAAACTCCTGGAGACTAAAGTTCAAGGTATAATCTCTATCTTGGGACCAAAGTTGGAAAATTGACTTGGAACTCATTTGTTAGGAATATTTTGGTATGACCCAGATATCTCAATATTAACACTAGCGACTTCCGACGGGTTTTCCCATACCACCACACATATAGTCAAACAGGGGTGCCACTCCTAATAAACCCATGGGTACTAATACTACTTACTTTAATCGACTCCTAAATGGTAGCAAATATGGTAATCCACAATAAGGCGCACCCATTCACACGGTAGCTCTGGCGCTTCCCTAAGCACTGGTATATAGTCAAACAGGGGTGCCACTCCTAACAGATCCATGGGTACTAATACTACTTACTTAAATCAACTCCTCAATGGTCGCAAATATGGTAATCCACAATAAGGCGCATTCATTTTACACAGTAGCTCTGGCGCTTCCTTAAGCACTGGTATATAGTCAAACAGGGGTGCCACTCCTAAAAGATCCATGGGTACTAATACTACTTACTTTAATCGATACCTATATGGTCGCAAATATGGTAATCCACAATAAGGCGCACCCATTCACACTGTAGCTCTGGCGCTTCCTTAAGCACTGGTATATAGTCAAACAGGGGTGCCACTCCTAAAAGATCCATGGGTACTAATACTACTTACTTTAATCGATACCTATATGGTCGCAAATATGGTAATCCACAATAAGGCGCATTCATTTTACACAGTAGCTCTGGCGCTTCTTTACACACTAGTCAAACAGAGGTGCCACTCCTAACAGATCCATGGGTACTAATACTACTTACTTTAATCGATACCTATATGGTCGCAAATATGGTAATCCACAATAAGGCGCATTCATTTTACACAGTAGCTCTGGCGCTTCCTTATAAACACTGGTATATAGTCAAACAGAGGTGCCACTCCTAACAGATCCATGGGTACTAATACTACTTACTTTAATCGATACCTATATGGTCGCAAATATGGTAATCCACAATAAGGCGCATTCATTTTACACAGTAGCTCTGGCGCTTCTTTACACACTAGTCAAACAGAGGTGCCACTCCTAACAGATCCATGGGTACTAATACTACTTACTTTAATCGATACCTATATGGTCGCAAATATGGTAATCCACAATAAGGCGCATTCATTTTACACAGTAGCTCTGGCGCTTCTTTACACACTAGTCAAACAGAGGTGCCACTCCTAACAGATCCATGGGTACTAATACTACTTACTTTAATCGATACCTATATGGTCGCAAATATGGTAATCCACAATAAGGCGCACCCATTCACACTGTAGCTCTGGCGCTCCCTTAAGCACTGGTATATAGTCAAACAGAGGTGCCACTCCTAACAGATCCATGAGTACTAATACTACTTACTTTAATCGATACCTATATTGTCGCAAATATGGTAATCCACAATAAGGCGCACCCATTCACACTGTAGCTCTGGCGCTTCCTTAAGCACTGGTATATAGTCAAACAGGGGTGCCACTCCTAACAGATCCATGGGTACTAATACTACTTACTTTAATCGATACCTATATGGTCGCAAATATGGTAATCCACAATAAGGCGCATCCATTTCACACGGTAGCTCTGGCGCTTCCTTAAGCACTGGTATATAGTCAAACAGGGGTGCTATTCCTAACTGATCTGACGGTACCAATAACATAAACGAATCTGTGTCTCTTACGGTACTAAGCTCGTTATGAAATGTCCTTGATGTATGCTGGTAAATACAATTTGGGAACAAATGTAAAGACTAGGGTTGTTATAACTTGCTCAAACTCAGCCAATAAACTATAATGCTTTGCTACAGCTTGTGTCGATATCAAAATGGGCTAAAATGTAACGTGAGTTACAGTCCATGGTAACTCACGTTACATTTTAGTGTGCCATTCTTTATTCTTCATACTCTAGCTGTAAGAGTAATTTCAATGAAGTTTTCATCTTGTGTATTGCAATACCCAAGACTCAAGGCTTGATCCCAATGCTAACACCAACATGAAAGATCAGCTAATGTGAGACCACTGTGAATATCGGTATCACGCGTTACACTCTAACACAATTTGCAACTTTGTTTCACTTTTGTCCTAAATCTAACCAATCTACAATGAATTGGTCACTATTGTAAGCAAGTACTATACTATGGTTTATTATACTAAAAAAATAACAATAATTCAAGTTCTGCTTTTTTTGTAAATTGCAAAATAGTTGACTTGTTTGCTGTTCACTTGATAGTTAACATCATAGAAATATATGAAGCGAGTTGATGTGTTATATGATTCGGTGTGACTTAGTAGCATTGACTTAAGTTAGCTTTTTTTTTCATTTTTCATTTAATTTAATTTTTATTGATAATGTGTCGTGGCCAAACGGCCAAATTGTACATTATTGACAGATTTAAAAATACATTAAAATACAAAAATTAAAACACCAAACAACAATATCATAAAGAAGACATAAAAAAATCACCCACACCACCAGTCACACCAAAAAAAGGCTGTCGCATACATCAACAAAGGGACGTTGACTGAAGTTAGCTTGACTTGAACAGAGCACTGACAGGACTAATAGATCTTAGGCCAAACAAAGAAGAAGGTCCGTCTTAGAAGCCCGCCGCATTGGTATGTGAAATGAGCTACGGCGCGTAGGTCTATGCGCTGGGGGCTAAAAAACTCTTTTTTTTAAAATTTTTTTTTAATTTTTTTTTTTTTTTTTTTTTTTTTTTTAATTTAAAAAAAAGTTAAAAAAAGTTCTCCGTAAGCTTGGATATGCAAAAAAAAAAAAAAAATAGCAAAAACAAAACAAAAACGCATACCTCATAGCCTATTTTCTAAAAAATAAATAAATAAAAAAAAAGCACAGCACTTAGCTTATTTGCACAATGTTTCTGAGACAGACCTTCTTCTTTGTTTGGCCTTACTTGGCATGTCATCAAAGCACAAACATGGGGTTTACAATCATGTTATAAACATGTATAAAGAGTCTCTTTGGCACTGGATTCTTGGGGTGTCACCTTAATACTGGAAACCCTGGGACATAAACATGCATTTGCACAATGTATCACATGGTCATAGGATGGGGGTCACATGGTCATAAGATGGGGGTCACATGGTCATAGGATGGGGGTCACATGGTCATAGGATGGGGGTCACATGGTCATGGGATGGGGGTCACATGGTAACAGGATGGGTGCCACATGGAGACAGGATGTGTGTCACATGGTAACATGATGGGTGTCACATGGTCACAGTATGGGTGTCACATGGTCATAGGAAGGGTGCCACATGGTAACAGGATGGGTGTCACATGGTCACAGGATGTTACTCCACAGGTGTCACATGGTAACGGGATGGGTGCCACATGGAGACAGGATGTGTGTCACATGGTTACAGGATGGGTGTCACATGGTCACAGTATGGGTGTCACATGGTTACAGCACAGGTGTCACATGATAACGGGATGGTGTCGCATGAGTTTCACATGGGTAAGAGCAATGATATTACATGGCTTTCAAATCAATTTATTTACCTGTACAAAGAATCTTTTTGGTGCTGGATTCAATGGATCACCTGAATACGGGAAACCCAGGGATGTAAACATAGCTATAGAGGATGTGAGGAACAAGCCAAGAAGAAACGCTCGAGTGTACTTTAGTGTTTTAAATGTCTGAATAAGGCTGGTCTGAAAAGAAGGAAAAACATGGATAGAGTAATATTTCCCCTATGGGTTAGTTGTCAAGGTGACAACAAAAACCTGTTCTAAGGGCCTCAACATTTTCAAATACATTTTTAAACACATTTTTTGAGATTTTTATGAACATTTTAGAATTGTTTTAAAAACTGAAAATTCAACAACAAGACCGGATGCGAGTGCATCCCACTTGCGGATTTGCACGCTTTATAAATGTTCACTATAATATGTTATTAGTTTTATCATTAAATTATAATAAGTGACCTCAAATCGGCATTGGGAGTTTCAGGCCTGTGACTTTACCTTCGGTTTCAACTTCCAACCCAAACCCGCGATGTGCCACTTACCACTGGAGCCCTGCCGGGCAAGATCTACCCTGAACCCGAACAATTTAAGGCAAATCCGATTTACCCGAACCGGCAAGTTATTTTCTAAGACCAAACCCAGTTGTATCATTTCTTTCAACCCTGGTATGGCGTGTTTATGAACTTCAGACAACAATCATCAGATTCAGTTCATGCAAGCTAATTGTTGCACGTTTCGCATTTTGAGCCATTTTGGATTGTTGGGGATTTGTGTTTTACATCAGAAAGAATTAAACAGTATACGTACTTAGTGCAATATGTGGGTTTGAGAGACTATTCTAAATGGATGAAAACTTACGAAGTGTTACATGGATTTTTTCTACCCCAAATTTAAAGTGGCCCTGACCCAACCCGACTCAACTATTTGCTCCCAGGACCGATATATAAAAGGAAAGATGGAGCCTGACCAAATAAAAAAGTGGTCTCATCCCGGGTAATTTGAGGTTTTAGGGTGCCCCGCAGGACACAACTTACCACATAGCTTGTGCTCAGAGTTACACCAAGGAAAGCAAATCCACCGATAAAGATTTCCGGATTAAGCTCTGATCCTGACCTTCCCATGATGGGTATGAACACCTCCATACCAAAGTACAGATGATAGAAAGACATGACGACTGGAAATGCCACACTGACTAGGTAGACAGCCAACACTGTGTAGTCATTCATAACTGAAATATAACAGAGAATGAATAATGAATAATGAATAATAGAATAGCAACCTCCATACCAAAGTAAAGATGGTAGAAAGACCTGATTCAATATGACGTCATGAAAAACAAATATGCCCGGGCATTGGGCGTAGTATTTTTTGATGAAGTCATACCTCACGGTCCCACTTCACGGTTGACAAGTCAAGCGATCCGTGACCTGGTTTGAATCAGAGTCTCTCCGATTGACAGAAAGTAATAATACGACGAACAATTTCGGTTTTTAACACCCTGTATATTATTATGCGGTGATTGACACTGCTGACCATTGACTTTTTACATTTTTGCAAATTTGAATTTACCCTTGAAGTGGTTCAGCTCTGTCTTGCATTCTAAGGGCCTTTTGTCATTATCTGGGTTTTCTCTTTGGCTTCATGCATACACGTACACCCGCTCTGGCGATATATTGAAAACAGAGTTAATGTTCATACTGGCTTTGTGCTTTTTGTGTATGTTATGAATTGAACTGTCATGAATAGATTCCGTTAGATGTCCAACACATGTCCAACACATGTCCATCACATGTACAACACACATATATAAAATGATCATCACAGTCATCACATGTCCATCACATGCATGTCACACTGACGTCACATGCAACCCTCACCTTCGTCCCTGTAAGTCTTCACATTGCTCCAGATGATTTGCCGCCCCAGCAGAGGAAAGACAACCCAGAAGAATGGCAGATATGCCGCGGCTATCCCAACAAACGCCATCAAACCAAGCATCACAGACCATAGAATCAGATGAGCATCATAGAACATAGACTCTGCAAGCCAGGGGTTGGACGTCTTGTCGTCTAAATTCTATGTTTTGAAAAAGGAAAACGACCATGAATAAATCATTTGCGTTCTATGGATGTTAATTTCAAAATTGTATATTTAAATCATGTTTAAGGCATGATTAAAAACAATTATTATTGTACTTTCTATGATTTTCGTAGTTTAAGGGTAGTGTCAACCCTTTAAATATGAAATTTATTAAGCGCTGCAACTTTTGAACTATTAATGTGATGTATATAAAAGTATACATTTTTTGTTAATGAAATGAGTCAGAGAATCCATTGTTGGTAACAAAAATTATCAAAAATACTGATTTTTAAAATTTTGACCAAAAAATTACTTTTTTGGCTCAAATTTTTTCAGACAACGTAACAAAATCTTTTTTGGGTAAAATATGCCCAAATTGCACCAAAATTCTCTAAAGACACTTCTCTAGGAACGTATTTTTGTGTCATTCTTGGCACTTTTTGGTCAATATTTTCAAAAGTTTAAGAGTTACAGAGCTTGATAAATTTCATAAACAAGGCGGTTCTCGAACGGCGCGTCTCGCCTGTTCATCAAAAGTGACTTGAAAGAAATGATGAAACATATGATACAATGTAGCACTGTCACAGAGGTATGCATTGTAGTTAATGCAAGGGATGTAATACCTTGAAAAATTTAATCAACAAAAAGAACACACCAACCCCCTTCCCTACACCAAATCACATCAAGATAGGCCTTACAGATCTTATTTGACCCCAGATGACCTTAAAAGATTAATCAGCAAAAAAAAAACACCATCCCTCTTCCGTCCACCAAATCCCATCAAGATAGGCCTTACGGATCTTATTTGACCCCAGATGACCTTGAAAATTTAATCAGCAAAAAGAATACACCACCCCCCCCCTTCCCTCCACCAAATCCAATCAAGATAGGCCTTACTGATCTATTTGACCCCATATTTGACCCCTGATGACCCCGAAAAATTAATCAACAAAAAGAACACACCACCCCCCTTCCCTCCACCAAATCCCATCAAGATAGGCCTTACTGATCTATTTGACCCCATATTTGACCCCCGATGACCCCGAACAATTAATCAACCAAAAGAACACACCACCCCCCTTCCCTCCACCAAATCCCATCAAGATAGGCCTTACTGATCTATTTGACCCCCGATGACCCCGAAACATTAATCAACAAAAAGAACACACCATCGCTCTTCCGTCCACCAAATCCCATCAAGATAGGCCTTACTGATCTATTTGACCCCCGATGACCCCGAAAAATTAATCAACAAAAAGAACACACTACCCCCCTTCCCTCCACCAAATCCCATCAAGATAGGCCTTACTGATCTATTTGACCCCATATTTGACCCCGATGACCCCGAAACATTAATCAACAAAAAGAACACACCATCCCTCTTCCGTCCACCAAATCCCATCAAGATAGGCCTTACTGATCTATTTGACCCCCGATGACCCCGAAAAATTAATCAACAAAAAGAACACACTACCCCCTTTCCCTCCACCAAATCCCATCAAGATAGGCCTTACTGATCTATTTGACCCCATATTTGACCCCGATGACCCCGAAAAATTAATCAACAAAAAGAACACACCATCCCTCTTCCGTCCACCAAATCCCATCAAGATAGGCCTTACTGATCTATTTGACCCCCGATGACCCCGAAAAATTAATCAACAAAAAGAACACACCACCCCCCTTCCCTCCACCAAATCCCATCAAGATAGGCCTTACTGATCTATTTGACCCCATATTTGACCCCCAATGACCCCGAAAAATTAATCAACAAAAAGAACACACCATCCCTCTTCCGTCCACCAAATCCCATCAAGATAGGCCTTACTGATCTATTTGACCCCATATTTGACCCCCGATGACCCCGAAAAAGTAATCAACAAAAAGAACACACCACCCCCCTTCCCTCCACCAAATCCCATCAAGATAGGCCTTACTGATTGATCTATTTGACCCCCGATGACCCCAAAAAATGAATCAACAAAAAGAACACACCATCCCTCTTCCGTCCACCAAATCCCATCAAGATAGGCCTTACTGATCTATTTGACCCCATATTTGACCCCCGATGACCCCGAAAAAATAATCAACAAAAAGAACACCCCATCCCTCTTCCGTCCACCAAATCCCATCAAGATAGGCCTTACTGATCTATTTGACCCCATATTTGACCCCCAATGACCCCGAAAAATTAATCAACAAAAAGAACACACCATCCCTCTTCCGTCCACCAAATCCCATCAAGATAGGCCTTACTGATCTATTTGACCCCATATTTGACCCCTGATGACCCCGAAAAATTAATCAACAAAAAGAACACACCATCCCCCTTCCCTCCACCAAATCCAATCAAGATAGGCCTTATGGATCTTATTTGACCCCGATGACCTTGAATGACCTCTGATGACCTTGAAAATTTATTCAGCAAAAAGAACACACCACTCCCCTTCCCTCCACCAAATCTCATCAATATAGGCCTTACTGATCTATTTGACCCTATATTTGACCCCGATGACCTATGGTGACCTTGAAAATTTAATCAGCAAAAAGAACACACCACCCCCCTTCCCTCCACCAAATCCCATCAAGATAGGCCTTACTGATCTATTTGACCCCATATTTGACCCCCATGACCTTGAATGACCTCCGATGACCTTGAAAATGTAATCAGCAAAAAGAACACACCACCCCCTTCCCTCCACCAAATCCCATCAAGATCGGCCTTACGGATCTTATTTGACCCCATATTTGACCCCGATGACCTTGAATGACCTCCAATGACCTTGAAAATCTAATCAGCAAAAGAACACCCCACCCCCTTCCCTGACATCAAGTCCCATCAAGATAGGCCTTACGGATCTCTAGATATCGCGTCACAACGCGTCTCAAAAGTTTTAAGCATATTTGACCCCGATGACCTTGTATGACCCCCGATGACCTTGAAAAATCAATCAGCAACAGAACGCACCACCCCCCTTCCCTCCACCAAGTCCCATCACTATAGGCCTTACGGATCTCCAGATATCGCGTCACAAAGGTATTTCTTAGCACACGGCTGACGGCTGACGGCGGACGGCTGACGGCGGACGCCGGACAGAAATAGTGATAACATAGTCTCTTTCTGATTACATCAGGCGAGACAAAAAGGGTTGACACATCCCTTAATTGATTTGTTTATTCGTGCTACATCACAATCCATGCAAAGTCTAATGGAATGTATGGTTCATTAGTAAACATCATAATCTTCAATCAATCAATCAATCAATCAATCAATCAATCAATCAATCAATCAATCAATCAATCAATCAATCAATCAATCAATCAATCAATCAATCAATCAATCAATCAATCAATCAATCAAATCAATCAAATCAATCAAATCAATCAAATCAATCAATCAATCAATCAATCAATCAATCAATCAATCAATCAATCAATCAATCAATCAATCAATCAATCAATCACCATGTCAACCTACCCTATGCATCCTGATGCCCATACTTCGTTGAACCCTGATGATAGCATACAATGCTGGTGCTGCATATACTCCCAGGATAGGTCCAGGGTTCGAGTACCAGAACATCTTACGATGGAATAGTGTTACCAGACCGCCCATGCACACAATGGCCAATAGGGCTGCTATCCAGGATAGCAATATCACCAGCACAGCCTGAAATACGTTCAGCATGTATGGTTTACCATGGAAACCTGCAAATGGTATGAAATCATTAATGAGGCTATAATTTGGCTTTGCAAAAAGCTGAGTCACCAAAAAAAGTTTTAAACTTTATTATCAAGTTGAAAATCATTGAATGATTTAAGATTGTTTTCTAGTGATCTATGTAACATTAATACGCAAGTGTCACAATTAATTCCTCTTTGCATACTTATACCAGCGTGTCACAATCACACCCATGATATAGGACAGGGTCATTCTTTGACTACATATTTATATCAGTGCATCACAATCACACGCATGATATAGGATACCAGCGCATCAAAATCACACGCATGATATAGGATACCAGCGCATCACAATCACACGCATGATATAGGATACCAGCGCATCACAATCACACGCATGATATAGGTTACCAGCGCATCACAATGACATACATGATATAGGACGGGGTACCAGCGCATCACAATCACACGCATGATATAGGATACCAGCGCATCACAATCACATGCATGATATAGGATACCAGCGCATCACAATCACACGCATGATATAGGACAGGGTCATTCTTTGACTACATATTTATATCAGTGCATCACAATCACACGCATGATATAGGATACCAGCGCATCAAAATCACACGCATGATATAGGATACCAGCGCATCAAAATCACACGCATGATATAGGATACCAGCGCATCACAATCACACGCATGATATAGGATACCAGCGCATCACAATCACACGCATGATATAGGATACCAGCGCATCAAAATCACATGCATGATATAGGATACCAGCGCATCACAATCACACGCATGATATAGGATACCAGCGCATCACAATCACATGCATGATATAGGATACCAGCGCATCACAATCACACGCATGATATAGGATACCAGCGCATCACAATCACACGCATGATATAGGATACCAGCGCATCACAATCACACGCATGATATAGGATACCAGCGCATCACAATCACACGCATGATATAGGATACCAGCGCATCACAATCACACGCATGATATAGGTTACCAGCGCATCACAATGACATACATGATATAGGACGGGGTACCAGCGCATCACAATCACACGCATGATATAGGATACCAGCGCATCACAATCACATGCATGATATAGGATACCAGCGCATCACAATCACACGCATGATATAGGTTACCAGCGCATCACAATGACATACATGATATAGGATACCAGCGCGTCACAATCACACGCATGATATAGGATACCAGCGCATCACAATGACATACATGATATAGGACGGGTACCAGCACATCACAATCTTTTTAAATGGGAAGACGACTACAGATCAGTCTGAAATTTTAAAAGAGGAGGTTGAATATTTCTCTAAACTGTATCAAAGTAATGTAAAAGTTACAGATAATGAGTTAGATGATTTCTTTCAAGTTTCCCACCCTGATGCGTTGTTCAATTTATCTAATATGTACATATCAACACAAAGCTTGTTTTGGACTTGAATACTATTGTCTTACAAAGAAATCATTGCTGTTCTGTCCATACCTTGTATCTCCATCCGGCCGGCCCTCCAGGCGTCATCATGTATAAATTAATACTTCCTATAACATTTGGGCAGTCTGCCCTACACATGTTCAAGGGCCAAAAACACATCAAAACCTTATAAGTGCTATTGCCCCTGAACATGTATAAAACAACTTCATATGCATATCTGTTGGGCAGTTTTACTTTATACATGCTGAAGGGCCAGAAAAACATATAAGGTTTGGAGAGAACAGCCACGAAATGTACTTTGTGGTACCCTATTACCTTCTTTTCTTCTCAACCATATCACTCCAAACGAAATTGAAATGAAGGCCCAGATCAGGAAAGCACTCCAACTAGTTGGCACGGTAACCATGAATAGACCAATCACATCAAAGAACACCATCTTGCCATGGCGATCTTCTTTCAGGCCTCTGTCCATTGTGTCTGTTGTTAACAGATTAGTGACCACGTGTAGCACATTATCACCTGGGACAGAGTAACAAACAACAAAGTTGAAAATGAAGCCTATTATAAGGCCAACAAAAAAAGAGTTGTGTTGCCCTCGACAAGTGCTAAAAATATTAAAATTGGGTCGGTCTGTCGGATTTTTCTTTTTCTTTTTCTTTTTTTGGCTGAAAGATATATGGTTTATGTCAAGAGAAAATTGGTATAGGCCCATATGTCAATTTTATAACTAATGTTTCTAGTGTAATAAAAGTCTAACACATTTAGTAAAGCTAACTTATTTCATTTCAAGCAAGAAATAGTAACATTTAGACACTTGAAGGACAAATTTAAATCTAAAAAAAAATTGAGAACAAAAAGCCAACTCTCATTTTGCGATTTTATGGGTCGATCACTGAAGGCAACACAGCTCTTTCTTTTTTTGGCCTAATATAAACATGTTTATATTCCAACATTACCAATAACCTGTTATTGGTGGAAATTTGCGGTGATAACCATGACCACAAATAACCAGCAATGACCTAAATGCGCCTTTCTATTCAGCAGCAAAAGGTGGTGACACGGCAAAAGGTTGTAATGCCAAAGTTCTCACAACATATGAACAACACAATTTGGGACCCATGTTTGCAGGGGTTTTTTCGCAATTTGGGACCCCTGTTCAGGGTTTCTTTCATGATTTGGGGCCATATGTTTAAGAATGTTTGTCAAAAAGTGCCCCATTTGGGCGGCACATACCTGTGTTTGTAATAGTATATAGTTCCAACTAGAAGCAGAGGATTGATTAGATTCTTAACATTATTTATTCAGTTCTTTAACACACGTTAATACATGCGGGCCGCCATCTTGCAAGACCTCGGGTTGCCAGTTACATAACTCATTGGTAAACAAACATTAACCTAAGTTGACATTAGATAAATCCCTTATCCCAACATCCCCCTTTTTATAGATAAGATTTTTTTCTATAAAATTTAACATACACAATATCCCTCCTTTCAAAGAGAACATTACATCAACTGCATAAGAGTGATTAGACTGGTATTATCATGGCAATGAATCTGAAGTGCCTACAAAGATCCACTTGACTAAACACTGTCAAGCATTATGACATTTTGACATTGCCTGACCACATTCTGCTTTGATCCATAAATTTGAAAAAAAACACAACCATCCACATGTTGATAAACATCTAAACAAAACAAATATTGCTCAAGCTCTGGTAAACTCAATTAAGCAAAATATCGTTCAAGTTTTGTTGAACAAACGTAAAAGTGATGACTTTTGAACACAAATGAAAGATAAAAAAATGTTCTGAAGCAAAATGCCTCTTGGTGCCAAACATGCTACATTGTAAATACATACATAATATTGTATACACCGGTTACAACAGTGGAACCTGAAAACACATGCCAATATGAACTGCAAAAATCCAATTCCAAAACACGCCAAACAATGCCAAATGGCACAAAATAAAGAATTTTGGTCACTTATCTCTGTGCTGCTTGTGTTTCCAGCTTATCACTATAGCGACAAATCATATTTGCAATTTTACTTGAAAATAAGCAATTTCATCTTTATAATTGCAGGTAAAAAAAAATTGACATGGGCAGCTCATTCTGTAACTGCAACATAAATCAAAACTTGATGCACATACTATTTTGACTTGTGGCACCCAAAAAAAATTTAAACAAATTTTGCACTCCGGCTGCCTTTCAACCAAATTTTCCGGAGACAAACAGTCATTATTTGGCTATGAAATCCTGCAGATTTTAACCAAATTTTCTGGAAACAGTCATTATTTGGCTTTAAAATCCTGCAGATTTTAACCAAATTTTCTGGAAACAGTCATCATTTGGCTATGAAATCCTGCAGATTTTAACCAAATTTTCTGGAAACAGTCATTATTTGGTTATGAAATCCTGCAGATTTTAACCAAATTTTCTGGAAACAGTCATTATTTGGCTTTAAAATCCGGCAGATTTTAACCAAATTTTCTGGAAACAGTCATTATTTGGTTATGAAATCCTGCAGATACTTGGGCTGTTTTACAGTTCTCCCAGCCCTAGTTGACACATACTGTGGTGCTGGCCTGGCTAACACAGGTTGACTTGTTGCTCTAGATGACACTTGTTGTTGTGTTGGTCTAGAAGAAACAGGTTGATTTGTCACTTTTGCAGGTGACTGAGGTCTCACGCTGCCATGTTGTTTTTCTGATGATTGCCTATTGTTTGCATTCTGTGACAGGGGTGCATTTCTGACTGCCTTCTTAGCTGTGCTATTTCCAGCGTTGTCTTCGTCGAAATGCTGCGTCTCTGGCACTTTCAGGATAAACTGTTCTTTAGTCTTTCGGAGAAACTTTCTGTTTCTGCGCAAGGTTACACCTGTGTCTGTGATGATTTCATATGATCTGGGTGCCACTTCTGCGATTACTTTGGCTTTCCTCCATTCTTTCTGGTACTTCAGAGGTTCAACGCGGACTGTGTCTCTTATCGCTAGCTTGGGAAGATCTCTTGCATTCTTGTTGTAGTATTCAGCTTGTTTTTTCTGCTTGCGTTGATGTTGTTGTGGAACGTGTTCTGGAACTTCTGGTTTCAACAGCTGTTCTGTGGTTGGTAACACAGATCTTGTGCGTCTACTCATAAGACGCTGAGCTGGGCTAGTTGTCATCTCTGCCGTTGGCGTATTTCTGTATTCTAGAATCGCTACATAAGGATCTCGATCATCCATCTTTGCTTTCCTCAGTAATGCTTTAGCCGATTTCACTGCTGCTTCGGCCTTGCCGTTACTCTGATGATGGTAAGGCGACGATGCTCTGTGCTCAAATTTCCACTTTCGTGCAAACTTCTGAAATTCCACTCCAGTGTACTGCTTGGCGGAATCTGATATGACCGTCTCTGGAATGCCGTATCTAGCAAATTGTCCTTTGAGTTTTCGTACTACTGTACTCGCTGTCATGTCTTCCAAATGATCAATTTCCCAGAATCCTGAGAAATAGTCGACTGTTATCAGATAGTCCAGACCATGAATAGTGAAGATGTCTGTGCCTACCTTCACCCAAGGTCTATCTGGTATGTCATGCTGCTTTAGAGTCTCTTTCTGCTGCTTGGGGTTAAACTGCTGGCATATTTCACATCTAGAAATATAGTCTGCTATTTGTGTTGTCATTCCTGGCCAGAAAACACTTTCTCTGCTTCTTCTCAGGGTGGCTTCGATCCCCATGTGCGATGCATGTATTTCATGAATCATGTCACGGCGTGCTGCTGTGGGTATCACCAATCGCTCGCCTCTGTAGATGAGATCATCTTGCACTGTCAACTCGTCTCTCAGATGAAAATAGTTGATTAGCTGCGGTGGAATGTCTGCTCTATCCACTGGCCATCCTTGCAAAATTATTTGCTTCAATTGTTGCATCTGCTTGTCTGCTCTTGTCTGCTGCATGATTCTCGCTATTGACTCTTCTGCTATGTCAACATCATCCATCATGTTGATTGTTTCTATTTCTTTCTGTGTCCTTGTTGGATTGTCATTCGGCAAATATGCTCTGCTCAGAGTATCCGCTAGATACATCTGCACCCCAGGAACGTAGTATATTGTGTAGTCGTATGCTGCCATCTGTAACAACATACGCTGCAAGCGTTTCGGTGTCTTGTATATTGATTTCTTGTAAATAACCTCAAGTGGTTTGTGGTCACTTTGTATGGATACTTTTCTTCCATAGGTGTACACATGAAATTTATCCAGTCCAAACATTGCTGCCAAAAGCTCCTTCTCGATTTGAGCATATCGAGTTTCTGTGTCAGTAAGTGCTCGACTGGCGTACGCTACCGGTTGTCCTTCCTGGAGAAGCGCTGCACCAAGACCGGTTTCAGATGAATCTACCTGGAGCGTTACTTCTTTGTTATCGCTGAAATATCGAAGTACTGGATACGCTGTGACTGCTGCTTTTATCTTGTCCAATGCTGCCGTGTGACTTGCGGTCCAATCAAATATCACACCTTTGACCGTTAACTGTCTAAGTGGTTCTAGCAGATCACTAAGGTTGGGAAGAAACTTGCTCAAGTAGTTAACAAATCCCAATAACCGTTGTACACCTTTAGCATCTGATGGCATCGGCATATCAACCACTGCTTGTATCTTGCGCGGGTCTGGTAACAAACCAGAACTGCTGATTACATGTCCTAAGAACGGTATCTGCGTTAGTCCCAGTTTCGCTTTCTCTTTGTTCAGCTTCAAACCTACTTGCTGACAACGCTGCATCAGTTGTAGTAAGCGGTTGTTGTGATCTTGGATGGCTTCCGTTTGCGTTGATCCTACTCCAAAGACCAACATATCATCTGCTATGATTTTCACTCCTTTTAGTCCTTCTAATGCCTGCGCTTGTCGTCTTGCATATTCCTCTGGTGCGCTTTTTAAGCCAAAAGGCATCCGCAACCACCGGAAACGACCATACGGTGTGTTGAAGCAGGTGAGTTTAGAGCTATAGTCATCTAGCTCCACATGCCAAAATCCATTCTTGGCATCAAGAACGCTGAATACCTTGGCCTCATTCAAGTCGGGTAAGATATCTTCAATTGTTGTCATGTGATGATGACTTCTCTTGATGGCGATGTTCAACTCTTTTGGGTCCAAACACAAGCGTAGTTTTCCAGATGGTTTTTTGACTACAACCAAACTGGAGACCCAATCCGTTGGCTCCGTTTCTGGCGTTATGATTCCGTGTTGTACCATGTCGTCTAACTGCATTCGTAACTGTTGCTTGACCGCTACCGGTACTCGCCTTGCTGCATGAATTGCCGGTCGCACCGTTTTGTCTATCTCAATGTGGTACTTGCCGTGAAATTTTCCTGTGCCTTCAAACACATCAGAAAAGTCTGCTAACAACTGTTCTATATTGAGTGGCTTTGCTGTTGCTGATTTGCTTGCTATATAACTGCTTCCTGCTTGCTTTGCTTTAGACGGTCCGGCGGTATCTCTGCTTGCCTCTGCTTTAGACGGTCTGGCTGTATTTTTGCTTGTTTCTGCCTGAGACGGTCCGGCTGTATTTTTGCTTGTTTCTGCCTGAGACGGTCCGGCTGTATTTTTGCTTGTTTCTGCTTGAGACGGTCCGGCTGTATTTTTGCTTGTTTCCGCTTGAGACGGTCCGGCTGTTGTAGTATCCTTGATGGTGGCTACATGCATATTGTCATACTTAACTTCTATCAAGCCCATCTTTTCAGACGATTTTCGTCCAAGTATTGGCACGTAGTTGCTGTCTGCTACTACCTCAAATCCAACAAGGTATTTCTTATCGTTACTTGGATTGGTGACTTTCATCGTTGTTTTGCCTATTGGTGTAACAAGGCTACCATCATACATTTTCAGCACAGTCTTTGTTTCCTCGATTGTGTGCTTGATGTTTGTCAGATAATGTTGTGGTACGATGTCACATGACGCTCCGCAATCTACCTCGAACGGTACTTTTTGCTGACCTTCTCTACTGCTACCCAAAAGCATCTGCGCTATTATGCTATCACCAATTCTGCCTATTTTCACTATTTTCTGGACATCATCATACTCTCGCTCTGATTCATACTCTCCCTCTGAGTCGGATTCGTCTTCATTTTGCTCTAGTTGATCCACTTGGTCTACGCGCTTGGTCTGCTGCTGACAAACTTTTTGAAAATGGTTAAAAAGGCCACATTTGGTACATCTTTTTCCAAATGCCGGGCAGTTTTGTTTACCTCGCCTGTGCCAGTTACCGCAGTACCAGCAGTCCACCTCATTATGTCGTCTGAATTGCGTGTCTTGACTTTCTTCTTCGCGTGGCGTTTGTGGCTTGCGTCTTGCGTAGTCTTGTTGTTTGCGTGTATCGCTCTTTGCTGTACCTCGTTGTTTGCTGTAGTTGTAATCTTTCGCTTTTCGTCGCTGGTGTCCAGGCTGTTTGTTGACATTGTGCACTACATTCGTAACATCTCTATCGTTACCCTCAAGTTCTGCTTTATTTGCTTTCACAACCTCACTCGCACGGCACATCTGAATACATTGATCTAAAGATTGTTCTTTATTCAGCAATCGCTCTCGCAGCCCGGAGTTGTTTATACCGATCATAAGCACTGTTTGAATCAGCGACTCCTCTAAATCACCTAACTTGCACGATGCAGCTAACACCTTTACATCTGTCAGGTATTGGTCCATGGTTTCGGCTTCTCGTTGCTTTCTGGTGAACAGCCGATATCGTTCAACATTGATATTTCTTTTTGCGACAAAATTAATATCAAATTGTTCCAAGATATTTTTTAGAGTGTACGCTACTGGATTTTTTATATCTATCTTGAACGTCTCAAGGATCACTCTGCCCTCTTTTCCGATCAAATATTTCAGCAGATCAATCCGTTGCACTTCTGTCTGCTGGCCCATTGCAAGAGAAATGTAGAGCTCAAATTCCTCCTTCCATACTGTCCATTGTTCAGATATTCCTACTTTCTGTAGATTGAATGCGAGTGGCCGCGGTGGCTGTAAATTACTCATCATTGCGTTCATAATCATGGGTTGCGCCTGCTGTGCTGGCGGCGCAGGTGCCCCTCCTGCTGCACCTTGTTGAGGCTGCGCCGCACCCCCACCTGAATCTGCTGCGTGAGACATGCTTATTGCTATAGGCTATGCTTTGCCTTAATATTACGATATAGTTTTGTTCGTTTTTTCTCTTTTGTTGTTGTTTGCTCCTCTTGTCAGTTCCTTACCGGGTTCTATCATCTGATCACCATGTTTGTAATAGTATATAGTTCCAACTAGAAGCAGAGGATTGATTAGATTCTTAACATTATTTATTCAGTTCTTTAACACACGTTAATACATGCGGGCCGCCATCTTGCAAGACCTCGGGTTGCCAGTTACATAACTCATTGGTAAACAAACATTAACCTAAGTTGACATTAGATAAATCCCTTATCCCAACAACCTGTATAAAATGTACCATATAATATATGGAGTATCACCCCTCCCCCCCCCCCTGGTAAATTACTCAATTACTCAACTGCTCTTTGCATACTCCCAGGGCTAATACTTGTAGGATATCGTATTTGATGTGATACACATAGCCATATATATGGAGTACCCCCACCCCCTGGTAAATTACTCACCCGCTCTTTGTATACTCCCAGGGCTAATACTTTCAAGATTATCATATTTGGTATGATACACATTAGCCATATATATGGAGTACCCCCACCCCCTGGTAAATTACTCACCCGCTCTTTGTATACTCCCAGGGCTAATACTTTCAAGATTATCATATTTGGTATGATACACATTAGCCATATATGTGGAGTACCCCTCCCCCCTGGTAAATTACTCGTCTGCTCTTTGTATACTCCCATGGCTTATACTTCTAAGATTATCATATCTGGTATGATACACATATATCCATATATATATTACCCCCCCCCCCCCCCCCCACACCACCACCACTGGTAAATTACTCCCCTGCTCTTTGTATACTCCCAGGGATAATACTTCTAAGATTATCATATTTGGTATTTATGGATTACCCCCAGCCCCCTGGTAAATTACTCACCGGCTCTTTGTATACTCCCAGGGGTAATACTTTCAAGATTATCATATCTGGTGTGATACACATAGCCATATATATGAAGTACCCCCACCCCCTGGTAAATTACTCACCCGCTCTTTGTATACTCCCAGGACTAATACTTTCAAGATTATCATATTTGGTATATTTTAGTTTATTATATGTGGAGTACCCCTCCCCCCTCCCCCCCCCCCCCCCCCCCCCCCCCCCCCCCCCACTGGTAAATTACTCACCTGCTCTTTGTATACTCACATGGCTTATACTTCTAAGATTATCATATCTGGTATTTATGGATTACCCCCCCCCCCCCCACCCACCCCCCCCCCCCCCCCCCCCCCCCCCGCCCCCCCCCCCCCCCACCCCTGGTAAATTAAATTACTCACCGGCTCTTTGTATACTCCCAGGGGTAATACTTTCAAGATTATCATATCTGGTGTGATACACAAAGCCATTACTAACAAATGCAATATCTATTCCTGTAACACAAATTAAACATTAAACAAAACATGAGCATCGAGAAAACAATTGGTGAGGAAGTTTGTTTCAATTTTCTATTTGACTTTATAATTTGAACTGACACTGTGTACAGAGTAAAAACATGACAGCATGTGAAATTATAATACTGGTCATGCAAGAAATTGAAATACTTCAGGTTACATTTCGTTTGTTCAATTATATTTCGAGTTGGGTTTGGTTGGATTATAATACTAATAGTGAATATTTATAAAGCACATAAATTCTGCAAGATGCTCATGGCGCACGAAGAGCAACAAAACCAGCAAAAACAAGATGAAGATCAAGAGAGCAAAATAATAAACAACATAAATAGAGAAAGATACAATCAAATAGACTTGAATAATACACAAAAATGTGGCATAAACAGTTAAACATTGGTTGGGGTGGGTTTGGTTTGGTTGGGGTGGGTTTGGTTTGGTTTAGTTGGGTTGGATTTGGTATGGTATGGTTTGGTTTGGTTTGGTTGGATTTGGTTTGGTTGGATTGGGTGGGCTGGGTTTGGTTGTGGTATGTTTGGTTTGGTTGTGGTGGGTTTGGTTTGGTGTGATTGGGGTGGGTTTAGTTTAGTTTGGTTGGGATAGGTTGGGTTAGGTTGAGATGGGTTTGGTTGGGGTGGGTTTGGTTTGTTTGGGGTGGGGTGGGTTTGATCTGGTTGGGGTGGGTTTGGTGTGGTTGTGGTTGGTTTGGTTTGGTTTGGTTGGGGTGGGCTGGGTTTGGTTGGATTTGGTTTGGTTGGATTTGGTTTGGTTGGATTTTGTTTGGATAGATTCGGTTTGGTTGGGTGGGCTGTGTTTAGTTGGGGTGGGTTTGGGCTGGTCTGGTTGGGGTGGGCTGGGCTTGGTTGGATTTGGTTTGGTTGAATTTGGTTGGGTGGGCTGGGTTTGGTTTGGGTGTGTTTGGGTGGATTTGGTTTGGTTGGGTGGGCTGGGTTTGGGTGCGGTGGGTTGGTCTGGTTGAGGGTGGGATGGGTTGGGTTAGAATCAAAGTCTTTAAAAAGATTCTATAATCTGCGTCGGATGTCCTGAGATAACAAACACGTCTACATCATACTGTCATACATCACAAAGTTCCCTCTAAGACAAGCGTGTGCAACCTGCGGCCCGCGGGCCACATGCGGCCCACCGACCTCTAATCTGCGGCCCGCGAAGCAAACCTAAAATTCCCATTGATGCGGCCCGTTTTAACCGGAACTCCCTAGTTTTACACAAATGGCGGATTGTGTGCTCCCTTATAATTAGTAGGTGACGCGCTGCATTTATTAAATATAACTCAAGGCGTGATTGTGTGATAAAATCCCTGGTTAAAATGGCACTTGCAGCAGCAACAGCGAGTAAAAAGAGGAAATTACATGAAGAGAAGCGGGTATTCCATGAGCAATGGACTTCCCCTCTCCCTATTACTCCTCCTCCGGACGTGTTTTGGAATGTTTGACAATCACTTCGGCCCGTGAATAGATTGCTATCTGAGCTAATTGTGCCACCTAATGCCCAAAATTGTTCAATTGCCAAGTGATCCCTTTCAGAGGGATGTACATGGGAATGTGCCTCTTAAAAACTTACCAGGTATGTGCCCAAAATCTCGGAAAACTCGATAGTCTGTGTCAGATGGGATCAGATTAGCCTGGAAGATTTCTTGTGCTATAGATGCAGCGTACGGATGGACGGCATGATCACTATAAGCTTTCACAAGCCATGGATGCTCAGGGCCTGGTGGGAGATAATACAGGAGAATATGTGGTCAGTACACTTTTTATACAGTCAACACAAGAAGTAACTGACTAGGTAATAAATGTGCTGATAACTCTCAAAGTATGACTCCTAAATGTACATAGACATATTAGTTGTTGAGAAATTTCTCTTCTTTAATGTGAGATATTGCACGCTAAGAATGGTTGATTATTGAGGAAGTTACAATCCCGATTTTGTCTGATTTTCATTTTTGCATTTCTACACGTGGACCCAGAGGGGCAAATTATTGATTATGTATGGTAGTGCTAATTCACCCGTCGATGCCCAGGTTGTTGGATAGTTGGCTGGCTGCATTGTTACGGTTGATTAATACGATTAAGACTCCTGCACCCTTCCTGGCTACAGGTCTGAACCTACCTGTTTGAAAAACCAGTTCCCTTCCACCGGCCCCTGCTGCTTCCAAGTTGATAAAGGCGTCAATATCTTTAGCCCAAGGATGTTGCGTGATGAATCCATGTGCTGACGGCAAAATGTTTTCCTCCGCCCCATTGAAGAGTAGAATAAGGTCATGCTTGAGGGTATAGGTCGTCTTGGATAAGACTTCCAGTAGTTCCAGCATGACGGCACAGCTAATAGCATCGTCGCTTGCACCTGGGGGGAATTAGAAAAAGGTGCAAGTAGGTGATAGGAATATTCAATACAGATTGTACAGTATTCTTCTAAAATCATAAGATTTATTATGCAATATATGCGTGAAAGGAGGTAAAACCAGGGATTCTGACCCTAACACTTATGTGTGTATCATGTCAGATAGTCAAACTCCCAGACATTATGAAACCCCATCTGTAATATGTCAATAGAGCTCTGAACATCATGAAATCCCATTTGGTGTTTTACAGGGTTCATGAGTTTAGAGTTACAAGCTTGTATTACATGGCTTAACTCCTATCAGGCATTATAATTTACCATTACCATCTTTCACCAGGGAGTTCAGATTTCAAATGGAGTCACCCATGCAGGTAACCCCATTTAGAACCCATCTGTGTTAGTTAGCATTGACCAGTACTGTTGATGCCTGTACACCACCAAACGCCACGTAGGCCAGAAATGGGATCTCAATTGGGTCTGGGGCTGTTTTGGGGTTAATTTTGAGATAGGAAAGGCCTATACTGAATATATGTTAATAACAGGTCACGTTTTCTAGGCTATTGAGCTCAGTAACTATTGTACGAGCATATTCTTGATGGTGCTGTTTGCCGTCTGCTTAGGTATAGACTTAAAGGTATATTATGTGATCTTTCCAGGGAACGCCCTCAACATCAAAAAAAAAATTGAAAGAAGATTTTCTTGCAGATTTACATTTCTGATCATAAATCGTACATACATTCCAAGTTACAGGGCGATACGATTCTTAATTACTTCAAAATCGTGATTTTAGAGTGAAAATAAACTGTCGGATAACTCCGACAGTTTATATTTTAACTCTAAATTCACTCTAAAACCATGATTTTGAGGTAATTAGGAATCGTATCGCTCTGTAACTTGGAATGTATGTATGATTTATGATCAGAAATGTTAATCTGCAAGAAAATCTACTTTCTAAAAAAAATAATGAATAGAGGGCGCTATCTAGAAAAGATCACATAATATGCCTTTAATTGAAGTTTACACAGAATTGTTTGGGAAAAATCCTGAAAAATTGTGAAGTTTCGAAAATTATCACCCTGAATAATTAAATCATGTTTTATTTGTTAATTTATAATCCAAGTAAAGGTGAGACCTGCAATTGGAAAAGTGCTCAACCCAAAGGGACAAAAATATAAAATTAAAAAAGACTTGAGTATCACATATTACTTGACAGAACTGTTTCGTGAGGGTCTGATAGACTCTCACTCTTCAGAGACAAATTTTAATTGTTAATTTATACATTTTAGTTCAGTTTGTCACCTCCCTTTTAAATATGTACACCATAACGGTGTTGTTTGTGTCTGACAGACATGATTCAAGTATACACATTATAAGCAGACAACAGACAGCGCTATAGACTAAGGTCACACAAAAGTTAAAGCTCCCAGATGTAGCTTCCCATCAGCAATTTGAGTCGCACCCCCCTGATAATATATTCAAAACATACTGGAAGAATGCTAAATTTAATACACTGTACAACATAATTATAGCAGAGACTAATCACTATTCGCCCATGCACCATGCAGCTATACTGAAAGTCTAATCGCCTCAGCAACTATTGAGAGCACTATATACTGTTACGTGTACGTACAGTAAATGACACAATTCTATATGCCCGGGCAATACGAGATCGCTATCCTATATCCCTGTTTGTGTACTTATATGGGACTGAAATACATTTGCCCGGCAGCCCGGGCACTTATTGGGGGGGGGGGGGGGGGGGGGGGGGGGGGGTCTACAATGGTGACAGTGCATTTAATCTTATTTTTTTAATAGCATGTTTTATGCCAAAATTGCCAAAGACCTTGCGCCCTAAAGTAAATAGTTGCCCGGGCTGATAGATTTTCGTTTTTTAGCAGCAGTAGGGTGCCCGGGCACAGGGGCGGACTGGGACCTGAAAGCGGCCGTGGCAAAATTATTAAAGCGGCCCTTTTTGACCATGTCCCGGTAGTAAATTTTCGTAAAAGGTTGCCCCAATTTTTTCCCAGTCAGCCACCTCGTGAATTTCACGTAAGTGGGGGGGGGGGGGGGGGGGGGGGGTAGGGTCAAAAAATTTCGCACGGTCAAAAAAAATTTCCCAGTCAGTCACCTCGTGAATTTCACGTAAGTGGGGGGGGGGGGGGGGGTAGGGTCAAAAAATTTCGCACGGTCAAAAAATTTCGCACGGTCAAAAAAATTTCGCACGGTCACAAAATTTGAGTAACCGGCCCTGAGAGGCCCAAAACTTTAGTAACCGGCCCTGAGAGGCCAAAAACTTTAGTAACCGGCCCTGAGAGGCCCAAAACCAAGCGGCCCATGTGGCGATCGCCAAAACGCCACCGTGGCCAGTCCGCCCCTGCCCGGGCAAATATTTGCTGCCAAAATGTAACAATTTAACATAACAATTGACGATATATAGGCCTACCTGGGCTACCAACCACACTATCAAAATGAGCATTGACCAACAACGCTCGATTTCTTCCTTTTGCTCTCTTCGCTGATCCCATTCTAACAACAATATTTGTAACATGTTTATAATAGTGTGTCATTCCTCCCCAACCCATGTTCATGGCAAATGAGCCATCCGGTCTTTGAACATCAATATCAATCCTATGATTGTGTTTCGCCGAGCTTTTCACTCGGTTGAGCTCTTTCAAGATAAAGGCAACCGCTTTTTCCTCGTTAACTCTAGAGCCAGCAGGTCGTGGACCCAAACTCGTCAACTTTTGCAGATGTGTGGAGGCTCTCTGTTCAATAAACGTCAAATCGCCCGTGTTGTATTCAGCGGTTGTTTTGGGGGCGGGCAATCTTCGATGTCCCCAGCTTACAAGTCCGAAAAGGACAAAGTAGGATATAAGTAGCAGAAAGCAGACATGTTCTCCTAGGAATTTCCGTTTTCCTATCACGACTGCCTGATTGTGTTCGTTGTCCGTTTCGCTAGTTTTGCTTGATTTGTTATCGGAGCCTCTTTGCCGAAGTTTGCCACTGCGGGCTGCCATCTTGAATATATCTGACATGTGGATTTGCGGTGTTTTTAAAGAAAATTCTTAGTACTATTTGTATTATTAATCGAGTTTTTCATTTTAATATCACACTATAGATTCAAATGACTTAGAATCATTTATAAAAATCGTTTCTGACGCATGAATTGCCCTTTTTACTGCTATTTAGCTGATGTTTTTTAGATAGAGGGATTTTTTTTGCGAATCCTTATAGAAACACAAATAATTAATTGATTGATTGATGGAATGACCCAATGTTGAATTGACCCTGACCTGACCTTACATGACCGGTAATCAATGCAATCTTCTCTTTCGGCTGCTTGTGATCCATCATTTTTGATGACTGCCGTTTTGATGAGCAAATCATCCGATTAGTGATTTAGATATTGCGAGATTTTAGCAAGATACTAGCGTTAAAGATTGTACTGAATATAACATGGTAAGACGTGTTTTATTGCATGAGGCGTCTTTGTAGTGTTCAGTTGTTTACTGTAGTGTTGCTGTTGGGTTGGGTGGGGTGTGGTGGATGCTTCTTTATTTTCTGCTATCTACTGAAGATAGCAAGCATTGTCGGCAGCTTTACATTGATAGCCAGCCAGTGTCAAAGGAGGCCTCCTAGTCCTAGTTCTGTAATATAATTTTGAATTCTGAGAACATATGCATGAATGGAAGTTGGAACAACAAATCGTTCAAAAGAATGTGTCGCTTGATCACTGTAGATCATGAGATACACTGAATACTTAATAAAGGTATATTATGTGATCTTTCCAGGGAACGCCCTCAACATCGAAAAAAAAATTGAAAGAAGATTTTTTTTGCAGATTTACATTTCTGATCATAAATCGTACATACATTCCAAGTTACAGGGCGATACGATTCATAATTACTTCAAAATCATGATTTTAGAGTGAAAATAAACTGTCGGATAACACCGACAGTTTATATTTTCACTCTAAATTCACTCTAAAACCATGATTTTGAGGTAATTAGGAATCGTATCGATCTGTAACTTGGAATGTATGTATGATTTATGATCAGAAATGTAAATCTGCAAGAAAATCTACTTTCTAAAAAACATAATGAATAGAGGGCGCTCTCTGGAAAAGATCACATAATATGCCTTTAATATAGACTTAATAATTGTCTACAAAATAAAAAAAAAGTCTTGAACTAATTTTTTGAAAATTTAAAGTATACTTGAAATGCAAATAAGCTGGCCTTTTCTACACTTTTTTAGCAGAAGTAAGGGCTATCATAATCAAAACAATCTACTATCGGACATTATTCATGTGAATGAATGCATTTTGGTAATCTACAAATGTAGACGTCCCGCAACTGAGTGGCCCATGCTCACAACAATTGAATTATGTTGTAGTGGTACACCGTTTATTCCGTACGGGACGTCTAGCAAGATATAGCCTACATTTTTGATGTAACCATCTACGAATTTCCACATCTACTAATTAATGTGCTATTTCTCATGATCAACTCTGATCTCAACAACATGCATTTAAACACATTTATATCCCTGAGTTTTTTCAACAAATGCGTACTGTGTGAACAACAAATCAAAATGAAGTGCGTAGTGCGCAAATGTATGTGATTGTGTGTGCACGCGGAGTGCAATTATTCAATGCTCTCCGAATATTTTATATTTCAAATGGAACTGTTTAGGCCTGTTTGTCTTTGGTTTGTCTCATAAAATCAATTGTTCATGTACAACATTGGAACCACAGTGTTTGTGTAATGGCTCAAGTCAATGCACACAGAAAACAGTCATTGACAATGCATTGTAAATTTGTCTCGATTCGCTGATCAGGATGACCTCTCTTAGGTTACATGTAATTGGAAGGTGTTAGAAAAAAAATTGGTCCCCCAAAAGTATTTGACCAATTAGAGAATGTTTTACATCATTATTTAGCTTTATAAAGGACTGTGTGCAATGTGCAGAACAATCCATTACAGCCAGCACAGGCCGGAACAGTCGATTGAACCTGTGAGGGAACATTTAGAGTGCCATGAATCGGCAACAATTGGCAACATTTTCATCCCCATTCCATAATTTGTAGAATAGTGTTGGCGCTGGGCTTTAAACACAGGGTCCGTCAAAAAGAATAGAATAATAGTTAAATATTTAATGAAAATCTAAGCTATCCAGTGGTTGTATTTTAATATTTAGCTTATGAAAATTGAATTCTACTTTTTGTAAAAATTTTGCGGGTCTCACTATCCCGTGTTAAAACGTGAATATTTTGGTCGGGTCAGCAGATGTGACAACGTTTCCATGTGCTTTCCGATTGTTTCATAGAGTGTGCAATGAAGTATGAATGTCACCTATAATGACTCGCCCTTTTTGATAACCTGATTTTGATTGTTTGCTTTTTAGACAAAATGTGGGCTTCTCATTGGCCGACTCCCAATATTTGGACCTTTGATTGAGTGAAATAACCTCTTACTGAATTAAGCTTAGGCCAACAACAAAAAATGTTTGTTTGTCAATAGAGGGTCGGTAGGTCGGATTTTTTGTCTTCCTTTTTTGTTGTTGTTGCTAGTGGTTGTTCTGGCCCAGTCCTAGCTAGCCAGTACGCCAAATTCTGAACAGTGTCAGATCTTTTGGATGACCCATACTTGACCCAAAATAACTCACATAATACTATGCATGGTATAGGGTCACATGAGGGTGTCACGTGAGGGTCAATTAAGGCCATAATACGTGACTTTGAAAAAAAATGGTAAAAAAAAAAAGTTTGTTTTTTCTTAGTTTTTTTTTAGATTTGTTTAAAATAAAATAATAAGTACATGGTCGGGACTATTATAGTACAGGGTCAGTCAGATATGGACAAACAAATAATTTTAGTGGTGTGTGCAGGGAGGCAGGCACTTTCATTCCCCCGAATTACTTCACACCGACTATCTGTTCCTCAAAAACATGCGTGCATGCATTGTCAACAAAATGTTTTAAATATTCACATGAATCTTTCCATAATAAAGGTACATGTACATTTTGGTTTTACACAGGCTTCTAAAAGATATTCCCGGACATGCGCTCGTAGCTATAGCTATTTTTTTACTCATTTGGTTTAATTCCCCTGACTGACATCTTGAAACTGTATGATAAGTAAAACCCTTAAAGGGGCATTGAGAGATACGTATGGGAGTGCGCCCTCAATTATACTGGAAATCAATTTTTTGCATCAAAGTAATACTTAGGCATATACTAACTACCATCTGAAACAGTTTACCAACATTCGCCGTTTATCATATAAAATTTCATGATTTTCTTAGTTTCGATATATGATGATATCGAAACTCAGGTGCTGAATTCGGAAGTTATGCATCGTTTTACTCACAGACTTTCGCAGCAAATCTCAACCCGGAAGTGCCGTTATTTGCTTATTTTGGCATGAAGGCGATGTCGGAATTCTATGACATTTTGGATTTGGGCTATGTTGATGATCATCTTTACGTTATTTGCTCATTTAGTATATCGATACATCTCTCAATGCCCCTTTAATTTTGAGTCACTGTCCAATAATCCTATCAGTCACTTCCAAACAGTGTTGTCACTTAATGATTTTATCCACAAATTGTAAAAAAAAAAAAAATATTATTTTTTAGTGCCGGTTTTTTTTACGCTTTTTTGTCTCGCCTGATGTAATCAGAAAGAGACTATGTTATCACTATTTCTGTCCGCCGTCCGCCGTATGGCGTCCGCCGTATGGCGTCTGCCGTGTGCTAAGAAATACCTTTGTGACGCGATATCTGGAGATCCGTAAGGCCTATCTTTATGGGACTTGGTGGAGGGAAGGGGGGTGGTGCGTTCTGTTGCTGATTGATTTTTCAAGGTCATCGGAGGTCA
The DNA here is from genome assembly GCA_035610835.1 of Ophiura sarsii. Taxonomy (NCBI): domain Eukaryota; kingdom Metazoa; phylum Echinodermata; class Ophiuroidea; order Amphilepidida; family Ophiuridae; genus Ophiura; species Ophiura sarsii. The sequence goes on from CM069455.1 coordinate 66,809,014, forward strand.
TTCAAGGTCATCAGGGTCAAATATGCTTAAAACTTTTGTGACGCGTTGTGACGCGATATCTAGAGATCCGTAAGGCCTATCTTGATGGGACTTGATGTCAGGGAAGGGGGTGGGGTGTTCTTTTGCTGATTAGATTTTCAAGGTCATTGGAGGTCATTCAAGGTCATCGGGTCAAATATGGGGTCAAATAAGATCCGTAAGGCCGATCTTGATGGGATTTGGTGGAGGGAAGGGGGTGGTGTGTTCTTTTTGCTGATTAAATTTTCAAGGTCATCGGAGGTCATTCAAGGTCATCGGGGGTCAAATATGGGGTCAAATAGATCAGTAAGGCCTATCTTGATGGGATTTGGTGGAGGGAAGGGGGTGGTGTGTTCTTTTAGCTGATTACATTTTCAAGATCACCAGAGGTCATCGGGTCAAATATGGGGTCAAATACATCAGTAAGGCCTATATTGATGAGATTTGGTGGAGGGAAGGGGAGTGGTGTGTTCTTTTTGCTGAATAAATTTTCAAGGTCATCAGAGGTCATTCAAGGTCATCGCGGGTCAAATAAGATCCGTAAGGCCTATCTTGATTGGATTTGGTGGAGGGAAGGGGGTGGTGTATTCTTTTTGCTGATTAAATTTTCAAGGTCATCTGGGGTCAAATAAGATCCGTAAGGCCTATCTTGATGGGATTTGGTGGACGGAAGAGGGATGGTGTGTTCCTTTTGTTGATTAATTTTTCGGGGTCATCGGGGGTCAAATATGGGGTCAAATAGATCAGTAAGGCCTATCTTGATGGGATTTGGTGGGGGGAAGGGGGGGTGGTGTGTTCTTTTTCCTGATTAAATTTTCAAGGTCATTCAAGGTCATTGGGGTCAAATAGATCAGTAAGGCCTATATTGATGAGATTTGGTGGAGGGAAGGGGAGTGGTGTGTTCTTTTTGCTGAATACATTTTCAAGGTCATTAGAGGTCATTCAAGGTCATCGGGAGTCAAATAAGATCCGTAAGGCCTATCTTGATTGGATTTGGTGGAGGGAAGGGGGTGGTGTATTCTTTTTGCTGATTAAATGTTCAAGGTCATCGGGGGTCAAATAAGATCCGTAAGGCCTATCTTGATGGGATTTGGTGGGCGGAAGAGGGATGGTGTGTTCTTTTTGTTGATTAATTTTTCGAGGTCATCTGGGGTCAAATAAGATCCGTAAGGCCTATCTTGATGTGATTTGGTGGAGGGAAGGGGGTTGGTGTGTTCTTTTTGCTGATTAAATTTTCAAGGTCATCAGAGGTCATCTGGGGTCAAATAAGATCCTTAAGGCCTATCTTGATGGGATTTGGTGGACGGAAGAGGGATGGTGTGGTTTTTTTGCTGATTCATTTGTTAAGGTCATCTGAGGTCATCTGGGGTCAAATAAGATCCGTAAGGCCTATCTTGAAGTGATTTGGTGTAGGGAAGGGGGTTGGTGTGTTCTTTTTGCTGATTAATTTTTCAAGGTCATCAGAGGTCATTCAAGGTCAAATAAGATCCGTAATTAAGGCCTCTCTTGACGGGATTTGGTGGAAGGAAGCTGGATGGTGTGTTCTTTTTGCTGATAAATTTTTCAAAAAAATTCGCACGGTCAAAAAATTTCGCATAGTCACAAAATTTCGCACAGTCACAAAATTTCGCACAGTCACAAAATTTCGCATAGTCACAAAATTTCGCACAGTCAAAAAATTTCACACGGTCTCAACATTTTTGAATCAAAAAAAGCACAACGGTTAACAAATAATGCCAATTCCTCATTGTTTTAGGCCCTATTTTTTTTCCTTATGCAAATTTAGCGACCCGGTCTTGGGAATTTAGCGTCCCGGTATTTGGAGCTAGGGGGGGCAACTTGCCCCCCTGCCCCCCCCCCCGGTCGGTACGCCACTGGAGACGCGCTGTTCGAGAACCGCCTTGTTTTAAGAGTGCCGGTCGGCAATCGCGAGTGCCGGTTCCTCCCGACCGCCTTAGTGACAACCCTGCTTCCAAAGGGGAATGTCCACCACAGTCAGTGGCGTAGCTCAGGGGGGCAGTTGCCCCCCTGTCAGAATTTGTTGTGCCCCCGCCCCTATTTGTGCCCCTGCCCCTCTCCGGAAGTAGTGCTTATATAACCATATAAAAATTATCATTTTTCTCCTGGTTTTTAGGTCGTCCGTAGGAAGAGACCTTATGGCAGCATCCTTCGTGTGTAGTCTGTGTACATGTATGTGGGGGGTGTGTGTAGTGTGTGTCAACAATTTGGTATACACTTTTTTCAACAATTTGGTATACACTTTTTGTTTTGTCCATTTCTTTTCCATACAATGTCCAATTGCAATCAAACTTCGGTCATAGATGCAACATGGGAACCTTCATATGTTAATGAGGTCAAAGGTCACATACCAAGGTCAAAGGTCATCCGAGGTCAAGATGTATATGTAAAAGTGGCTGCATATGTAAATTTGATTACATTTGTCCATTTCTTTTCCATACAATGACCAATTGTAACCAAACTTTGGTCATAGATACAACATGGAAACCTTCATATGTTAATGAGGTCAAAGGTCACATACCAAGGTCAAAGGTCATCTGAGGTCAAGATGTAAATGTAGAAATGGCTGCATATGTAAGACTGAAAGTCAGATGCGGAAAAACTACCGGAGACTATTTCACAACTAATATAGGGGTCCCTCAGGGGGATTGCCTCAGCCCGATCCTCTTCACTCTATACTTGGCCAAAGCCCTGGAGCAAGAAAAACACGTAGACCTAGATCATACATACGCCAAACCTAATATATCGGAAGCCGAAGATCTCCTGCCACCTCATCTAAAAGATCATACCTACTGCAGGAAGACTGATCCGTATTTCCTCATAGACCAGCAATACGCAGATGATATCAGTTGGGTCGCTAACAGCAATCATAAAATTGAACAAATCAAAGCGGAAATACCAGACAAGCTCAGCAAACGCAATCTCAAAATTAACCAAACCAAAACAGAAGAATACACAATAAAAAGAAACGGAAACGAGTCATGGAAGAAATGCAAGTATCTCGGCAGCTTATTGGACACAAATGAAGATATTTGCAGAAGGAAACAATTGGCTATGATGGCATACAATAAACTGAAATTTATCATGAATTCAAGAACAACATCAACGAACTTAAAACTAAGAACGTTTAACTCATTCATAACCAGCATCTTCCTTTATAATTGTGAACTATGGACAATGGACAAGAAAGCTGAACACAAAATCGACGTGTTCCAGAGATCGTTATTACGTAGAATGATGAAATTAAGCTGGCAAGACAAAGTAACTAATGAGGAGTTATATCAACGAACGAGTCAAACCAGATGGAGCAACTTAATAAGAACTAGGCGTATGACCTGGTTTGGTCATCTCCTAAGACTCCCAGAGAAAACCCCAGCAAAGATGTCCCTAGCAGAAATAGGAAGAAGTGTTAAAAGACCACAAGGTAGACCAAAACAGACGTGGATAAGAATGATCCAAAAACAATTGCAAGAACTAAATATTGACTATACAAACGCAGAAAATCTAGCAGAACTGGCCAGTGACAGATATACCTGGCATTTACTAACTGATAAGTGAGGGCGCCATGTCAACAAAGACGTAATGCGTAACTGATGATGATGATGATGTAAAATTGATTACATTTTTCCATTTCTTTTCCATACAATGTCCAATTGCAATCAAACTTCGGTCATAGATGCAACATGGGAACCTTCATATGTTAATGAGGTCAAAGGTCACATACCAAGGTCAAAGGTCATCCGAGGTCAAGCTGCATATGTAAAATTGATTACATTTGTCCATTTCTTTTCCATACAATGACCAATTGTAACCTAACTTTGGTCATAGATACAACATGGAACCCTTCATATGTTAATGAGGTCAAAGGTCACATACCAAGGTCAAAGGTCATCTGAGGTCAAGATGTAAATGTAGAAATGGCTGCATATGTAAAATTGATTACATTTTTCCATTTCTTTTCCATACAATGACCAATTGCAACCAAACTTCAGTCATAGATACAACATGGAAACCCGCATATGTTAATGAGGTCAAAGGTCGCATAGAAAGGTCAAAGGTCATCTGAGGTCAAGATGTAAAATTTAGTACACTTTTTTTTGTCTCTTGTTCATTTTTTTTGTCTCTTGTTCATTTTTTTTGTTTGTCTCTTGTTCATTTTTTTTTGTCTCTTGTTCATTTTTCCATACAATGACCAATTGCAACCAAACTTGGGTCACGGATGCAACATGGAAACATTTATATGTTAATTAGGTCAAAGGTCACATACCAAGGTCAAAGGTCATATGAGGTCAAGATGTAAAATTAGCTGCATATGTAAAATTAATTACATTTAAACAGGTGAAGTACAATTGCAACCAAACTCCAGGATGTTTATTTTATTTTTTATATCCTGGATCCGCTAGTGGTCTAACCTCTTTCTTTCTAGATGCCTGTGGTTTGAGATCCACCTTGTTTTTAATCTACCCATATAACCGGACGACCTATTTGGGACCGCTGTCCCTATTTTTATAAATAAAGGAACATTTTATAGAAAAAAATGATTAAAACCCTACGAATTGACCTTTATATATGTTCACTGGGCTGCTTTTCAGACTGTGCGGTTTTTTTACTGTGCGAAAAAAAATTACCGTCCGAATTCTTTTTGGGACCTCACCCCCCCCCCCGCTACGCCACCGATTTTGTTTTTGTTTTTTTGTGACCTCACCCCCCCCTCCCCCCACTTACGTGAAATTCATGAGGTGACTGACTGAGAAAAAAATTGGGCAACCTTTTACGAAAAAAATCCTAGCTACGCCACTGACCACAGTAATTCCAGCTGACATGTTGCTTTATGATTATTTGACAGGCACAAGGAAATGATGCATCAGCTTTACTCAAGGAATTCTACATATTACAAGAGGAGAGAGTCAAAGTCTATCATGATATGGAAAAGTGAGTATACATGTAGCAATGCATAAATAGACAAGTCTACGATGGTCATTTTGCTTTACAGACTTTTTAGATTTTTTCATCGAATTTGATTGAAATACTTGGCCTCTTCTTGGTGGTCATTGAAATTCACATTATTGATTATGAGCATAAAGAAGAAATTGTAAGATTTGTATGAAATAATATGTTCACAAATAAAGACCTGTAGTTTGCCAAAAACTTTGCTGACAAGGCAGAAGAAAGTGGACAATTGATTGAGGGAAAATGACAATCAAAGGAAAATTAAAATTGGGGCATGTGTACGCCCCCATTTTCTTAAATTAATGACATGGATATCCTAATTTAAAGAAAGAAACCCATTTGCAATCCATAAATACAATATCCCAGTGGCGTAGCCAGAAAAAGGGGGGGGGGCAATTTAATAAGAGTTGTGTCTGTTGAGACTTGGCACTGTCGGTTACGATTGGTTCTTTTCAAATAAACACGCCCGGCTGACCGGTAAGAATTTTGCTGTTGGTAAATGAAGATTACTTGTTTGGCTGGTAAGTTATCACTCAGTCGGGCTGGTAACTTTTACATCCTACCAGCCCGGCTGGCTGGTTGGAGAAAAAATGCCGGTACACCCCTGCAGGTTCCCTCCTCCCCACCTTCCCCCTGCTCTCAAATGTCTGACTCTGTGACATTTTAAAAAAAAACCTTTCCAGTAATGTCCTTGTCGGTTCACTTTCATTTTTCACCCCCCCCCCCCCTCAATATGAAACCTAACTATTTTATTTTGAATTTGTATCCCAGGGGACATCAAGATTATCTACAGACAGCGCCTAACTATAACTTTGTAGCTTATAGAGCCGTGGTGCACGCCTGTACAGAGGAATTTAACCGAATATCAAACCGCATCATCGAGATAGAGAAGACGTTGAAGGGGGAGGAGCTAGGCAAAGCCGACTTGGCAAGCTTTATACGAAATGTACAAGATGGGGAAAAGGAAAAACTAGAACTGGTATGTAAAGTCAATTCCTGGTGTGGGGGGGGGGGGGGGGGTACTCGCCTAATACAGTATATGAGGATGTGCCGCTCTAATGGATCGCTTTTTCATGGGTGTATGATTTGTGCTGGAAAATCGTCACCTCTTACAAATGGTTCTATTTTCTCAAAAATTGTTGGCTATTTTTTGCGAAAATTTGGTTTATTTTCCTGATAATTTGTGCAAATTGGGTCTATAATGAAGCAAAATCCTTAGAAATGGGTATCGTCTTTTCCAAAATCACCCTTAGAAATGGGTAGGGGTTTCGAATCTCCAGGGGACACCCCCGACCAAACCAAATCCGAGTACCCACCCCCCACCCCCCCCCCCCCCCCCCCCCCCCCCCCCGGGTCAATTCAGGGCCTTTATACCTTTTCACTAGATTTAGAAAAGGGCAATGAAAGAACACCCTTTCAATTACAAGTTTTCCCTGTCATAAACATCTGAAAACATTAACAAACATCATCAGAGCACTTAAATACTATAATGCCACTAAAGCACTATCAATGGTGTCAGATGTGGGATGAGTATTGAAAGAACGAGGGCTGGAACTTAACTTTACATTTTTTTCAACTTGCCAGTCGGGCAGGTAACTCACAAAAAATACCTGCCCAACAGAAATTCCACCAGCCAGTGTAACAACACTTACAAGGTGGGCTCATCACATATAGGGTTGTATTCCCAAAAAAATGAAGGTCTGTCTCATATTCATTTGGGAAAGCTTTTTTAAAGAGGGGGGGGGGGGGGGGGGGTGAGGTCAAAAAGTGTCCGGGGGGCAGTCTGCGCTCAGCTTATACAGGGCAGTTTGATGACGTTATCAAGGCGGTTCGGTCGGTACCCAAGCGTTTCGGCCGGTGTGGACCTGGTGAGAAAAATAGCTAGGCTAAATGCGCATATTCATTTTTATTGTGTTTTGACCCACTTCCTCCTCCCCCTTTCGCTGACAACCAAAAAACCCGGGGGGGGGGGGGGGGGGGGGGGGTACTCGCCTGAGACGGTATACGGGGGTGTGCCGCTCTAATGGGTAGCTTTTTGGGCACAAAATCCCTAAACATGGGGTATGATTTTGTGCTGGAAATCCCTAATAATGGGGTCACTTTTTACAAATGGGTCTATTTTCGCGAACTTTTGGTCTATTTTTGCGAAAATTTGCCAAAATTAGGTCTATTTTCGCGAAAATTTGCCAAAATTTGGTCTAAAATGAAGCAAAACCCCTAAAAATGGGTACCTATTTTTCCAAAATCACCCCTAAAAATGGGTATGGGTTTTGAATCTCCAGCGGCACACCCCCGACCAAACCAAATCCGAGTACCCCCCCGGGCCAAAAAAAACACCACAAAATTGGGCTCATCACATAGGATTATGCGGCAAAAGTGACTCCACATACTTATGCGTGCGGGGATGTGAGACAGATCTTTTTTTCTTGGCCTAATACAAAAGTGTTGGTACATAATACACAGGGATTACCTCTGACATTAAGGAAAAGAAAAAAAATTGTTTGCTTGTACATATATGTAGATGGGTCAAAAAAAGTTGGGTCGGTAGGTCGGATTTTTAATTTTTTTTTTTTAACATTGGTTGTTCTGGCCGTATCCTACAAACACAAAAACAAGCATGCACCATTTTGAGCCTTATCAATGGCAGGCTAATGGCTATGTTAATTTTAGCATGGTTAAGCCCACTTTTGATTTGAAATCAGTGAATCACCAACATATTTATACCCCATGACTCACAGCATAGCGTTAGAAACTTTTATCTTTAGATCCTAATTACTACAGTATTAAGTTTTATTCTGTTCAAAAGTATAACTTTTATCATGTACCATTTTCGAATTATTTGGTCCTTAACATGGAGGTGACATGAAAAGGGTATGAGCTCACATGAGGAGTAACATAGGGTTCAATTAAGGTCATTCAAATGAATGTTTTAAAAAATCCACACATACAAAAAATCCCAATTTTTTTCTTTTTTTCTTTTTTTTCTCCTTTTTTACAAATTCAAAAAAAGAAGTTTTTTTCTGACCAGTCGGGACTGACTCACACGGTCGGTCGGACGAGGACAAGCAAACAACTTTTTTACGGTACATGGAATGAAAGGCCCATAATGGGGTTAGAGTTATGTGGTGCTTATGCCACAAAACAAACCCTGTTGTATGGGTGTTGTTGTTGTTTTTTGTTTTTTGGGGTTAAAATAAATCAGGAGTTTTTGGTGAATTTTCAACATTGTAAATAACAATTAACAAAATTTCAAAAAAAATCAAAACATTTCAATTTTTGGTTTAAACAACAACAGAAAAAAGGGGTGGGGGATGGGCAGAGCATTATGGATAGGATTATAATTTTTAAATATTTTTCTTTTCTTTTCTGAATAAGTTGAAATTTAGTTTAGTTTGTAAAAAAATCTTGATTATTCAAATTTAAAAGTACATTGTATTCTACTAACCTCATCTGTAATGTATCCATTTTCACCAAATCAATAAAATATTACTGCAAATTGGGTGTGGTACTAGTATGTGGCAAAGTACATTTCTTACAAGAATATTTGTTCATTTATACAGACAGCAGACCTTCAATTGGCCAAACAGAAGATTATAGATGAACCACAAAATGACGAGCACCAAGCAGAATTAACGGATATAAAACAAAGGTTAGCATTGTTTCATATACACTCGGCAAAAGAAGTTCTTGGACACTTAAATTGAATTAATATTTAATAGAATATATATAATTATATAATATGATTATATATATATAATTGTATATCAAAATAAGCAGAAAGTAATCCTCTAACAGCTTAACATGGAATTTAGACATGATCACTCATGCATGGCAGGTCCCATTCACTTGACAATGGCAAGAAGATTGCACAAAATTGGATAATCCCTCCATTCAAATGACTGTAAATGCTCATTTCTTGCAGTTTTCTTTTACGCACCTTACCATTGCTTAATGAATGTTCTCAGCCATGCATGAATGCGTACATCTTAATTTCATACAGACATGATAGAGAATTATTGTCTGCTTATTTTGACATGCAATTGTTTAATTTATATTAAATATTTATGTGAAATATTTGAACTTCAATGAGTGTCCAGGAACTTCTTTTGACGAGTGTATATATAGAGATGATGAGTGCCATTTGGGGCACCCTGAAATCCAATTTCCCTGGACCAGACCGGAAAAATTAAGTTGGGGTCCATCTCTCCATCATTTAAAGGCATATTATGGGATCTTTTCCATGGGACGCCCTCTATCCTTGATCCTTTTTTTTTTAAAGCAGATTTTCTTGCAGATTTACATTTCTGATCATAAATCATAAATACATTCTGAGTTACAGGGTGATACGATTCCTAATTACTTCAAAATCATGGTTTTAGAGGAAATTTAGAATGAAAATAAACTGTCCTGAACAGGTCAATCTATTTTCAACCTCTTTTAACCATGATGTTGAACTTTTTGAAGTAATTTGGAATTGTATCGCTCTGTAACTCAGAATATATTTATGATTTATGATCAGAAATGTAAATCTGCAAGAAAATTTGCTTTAAAAAAAAACAAGGATAGAGAGCGTCCCATGGAAAAGATCACATAATATGCCTTTAATGGTCTGGACCGGTTCAGGGTGGGAAATAAATTAAAGCAAGACAAAAATTGATGCAACATTTCAATAAGTTTTCATCCATTTAAAATTCTCTTAGTAACACAAATATTACGCTATGCGCTGTGAAAAAGTAATGTGGCCAACTATTCCAAGTGACTGAAAATGCTAATCAGGCAACAATTAGTGTGCATGAAGTGAATCTGATGATTCGCATCGGAAGTTTATAAACGTGTCCTACAGGGGGGTGACAAAAACAGTGGCGTAGCCGGAAATATTTGAGTTGTGTTGGTTGAGATTGGCACTGTCGGTTATTGAGCTCAATTTTCCGCGTTAGTTTGGTGAGGTGATGACGTCCCTGTCCCCCTCTCTCAAATGTTTGACTCTGCGGCAAGTTGACAGCGTGGAAGTTCTTTTTGGTTCACTTTGCCCCACCCCCCCCAATATAAAAAACCTAGCTAATCAGGTATAAATCAGGATTGCCTTAAAGTGGTCGGTTCAAGTTTGAGGGTAGAAGGGAAGTCTGGGATTGGGGTGAAGTAAACCTTGCCTCATAGGGCTCTCTATCTAGAGACAATATTTATTGATGTACATCTGTTTTTATTCACAATGATTCTCCACACACCCGTGTCCAACTGATTTTTCTTTCACATCAAGATATTTTGATATCAGAATAATCCCCATATTTTGATGATTGTTTAGAAACAGATGAGAACTGCTCCCTCCTCCCTTTCGCTATCATTTTGAAATATCTGCCCACATATAAATACCCTACATTTGACTTGTTATACTCATAGAATGGCAACTGTTATGGAGAAGATATCTGGTTACCTTGACGATCTGAAATACGAAGCAGAGGATCTACTAAATGCTGAAGCCTCGGACAGATGAAAATTCAAGGAAGATGGGCTGCTGATAGCCCAACCAATCAGCAACCACCATATTCACTCCTGTTATGGAAAGAATGTCTTTTATTTGAAAGGAGACAGGCTGCTGATAGCCTTGCAAGCCGGCTACCACAAACTTATTCCCCTATAAAGGGGTGTCTTTTATTTTGGTGCAATATAATAACCAGGCGAGGTGTTTTAAAGCATAAGTTCATCTGGCATAATGATTGTGACTCACTACATTATTTTGCCAAACTTGGACCAGTGTATAGTAACCTGGTACGAAGGGGCGAATTGTGATAGAATTTTTGAATTTGATGCAAGGTACATTTTATGTATGAAGAACCCATTCATAGTAGTAGATTTTTATTTGGGTAATTTTACTGAATATGTATCCAGAATTGTAAAGCTCCTTGTCACCATATGTGGGGTGAAAGTATGGGTTTCTGTCAGCACGTAATGTAGCCATAGCAACAGTTGATACTATTATGCTAATGTAAGTACTACATACTTTACTAAAACATTCCATGGTTTACATATTTCATGTACCATATCATCCGCATCAACGGTTCTAACCACGTTTTCTTATGCCGGGCATCGTGGTTGCCAACTCGGCTGTCAGTACTCAGGGGGGGGGGGGGGGCACTGACATTGGAAAGGGTATAGGTATGTGCCGCCCAGAAGACCCCCTTTTTCACCTTCTTCTGCTCGCTCTTAAGACCCCCTTTTTGAGCCTGCATCATCTCTTCAGATCCCCATTTTATCGAAAATTCACAAATCATGAAAATGTGCATTCCAATGCCCCAATTTTCTTGGGGCATTGGATTGGGGCTTGGGGATTGTGATTTTTCAACCCTGGTTGGCATACCCCTACCCAAAAGTAAGTTGAGTGCCCCCTCCCCCACCCCGGGCAGTACCTTACAGGTATTAACTTGTATAGGAAGTTTCTTGGTTTGGGCGTTATATAAATTCAGTGATTGATTGATTGAACTACGTACCTGTAGCCACACAATAGCAGAGTTCTTGGTATTATATGCAGCTACTTCACTTGTACTATAACATATGGATGGGTACTGGGAATACTGTCCCCTTACAGGTACTGACAGCAGAGTAACCATGATGTCAGGCATAAGAAAATGTCCATGTAAGTACCCATGCAGCCTGTACATTTCAGCGACTCTGAAAAACAATTAAAGCACCCATTCTAAATCGAAGCTAACAGTACTCAAAGATCGTAAATAAACTGTTTTCCTTTAAAAACCTATCAAAAATGTCCTCTCTAGTTTAATTTGTATTTAAAAAACACATGCATTTCATCAAATCCTATAAAACAAGACTTAGCAACTTAATAACAAGATAATTTCATGAATTGTGTGACAAATTGACACCCACCTATGTATAAAATGACCTTATGTACTCTTGATATGGATAATAATTGTGATACTAGCTTTAGATCACCAGTATTATTTGGACATTCCATATTTACATGTATATGTATGGAATTAATGTCCCAGTATATTACATTTGACCAATGTATGCCAGGAGATTATTGATTAGTGACTCATATATTTAAACATTTTGGACGCATGTTTTGCCTATTTGACTAGAAATTCTAGTCAATTTGAACCAAATTTTGTTGGAACCATTTCTGAAATAATTCACTTTGAAAGGCATTTTGTCTCTGTAAACTACAAGCCAGATATTTTGAAATAGGGGCAGATCGGGGACCAAAACTATGCTAGGAGTTTACTGATTACTGACTCACATATTTTAACATTTTGGTTGTGTGTTTTGCCTATTTGACTAGAATAGATCGGGTAAACCTGTTTTTGCGGTGACAAAATCACATCGTTTTCTCCCATCAGGGTGATGTGAGTCTCGTTCTGCAATAGTGAAAAGAAGCCATTTTGTTTTCAAAACCAAGATGACATTTGGAACTTTTCAAACATGGTCAGAAAAAGTAATGTTGTGTGAAAAAAATGAAATCAATCGCGTTTATCTTTGTCCTGGGTGAACCAATTTACCAAGGCACCCAAATTACCTGTTTGTTCACGAGCCATGTAAAAATGCATAAGCCAATTTTTTTCTTCATTCAATTTTAAAAACCAGAAATTTATTTATGATGTAATTGAAATTTTACACTAAAAGTCGCACAATTCGGGTTGAAGCTCAGCTCCCTAACAACTTTGACATTTTACCAGACAATAATCTATTTTTGTGGATAAGAAGCTTCCAATAGCTTATTTTTAAAATGTTTAAACTCATCTCTACTTTCTTACACTTTGAAATATGTGACGTGATCAAGCGAAATGAGTCACATGTCGGCAGTTTTGAATTTTGATATTTGTCTATCAGGTGAAAATGCTACAGTATGGTCCAAACCCCACTAAAATCGAACTTCTAGTTAGCTCAGCCTACTACAGTAGGATGAGGCTCTTGTTTTTAAGTTTACCAACTGAGAAAACAAAGTAAAACTTGAAGAATTTGTCACTTCTTATTACTTGTAACTCAAAATCAATATTCCCGACGTACGACTCATTCCGCTTGATCGCATCACATTTGCACAATTACCAAATACATTATCTCTTATCATGTAATCAATAGTGTAATTTAATAGGAATATAGTCTAAATGGGTTATATTACTCAAAGTATAATGAAATATTTGTGAACTCAGTGTACTAACTGTCAGCACAATGCTGTATGCACAACACATTTTACTTACCAATTTGCATGTGTGTCTGAGCTAGTTGGTAGTGCTTGTATGCCAACCATATATCGAACATCATGAATATTTAATTAATGACGTCACCAGAATCACGGAACTTGGATGTATGAGAGTTTGATGACTTGCCATTTAGGTCTAAACCCATTTGGTATAATAATACCCTTTTAGTCTAATAGCAATTTGTCTAAAACCAGTTTGGCTGAATGCCAGTTGGTCTAATATACAATTGGTCTAATAACCATTTAGTCTTAAGTCATATTGTCTAAAACCCAATTGGTCTAATATGGTCTAATACCTATTTGGTCTAATACCTATTTGGTCTAATACCTATTTGGTCTAATACAAATTTCGTCTAATACAAATTCGTCTAACTCTAAACCCAATTGGGCTAAATGTCAGTTGGTCTTATATTCAATTGGTCTAATATCCAATTGATCTAAAACCATTATTAGTCTAATAACCATTGTCTTGGTCTCAAACAGCCTGTCATCGGGCCTGTCATACATCAGTGCTACGTCATTAATTAATATTCATGATGTTCGGTATATGGTTGGCATACAAGCGCTACCTCTTAGGGCCTAATTGAACCGTGCCGTAAATTTAACAACAATAGAGTTTTGATACACTCTTTTATTGAGGAGCCATGTTAATTTCAATATTTTTTCCACAAAGAAAAGTGTTTATCATGTTGTTGCATCCGATTTGTGATGAATTCAAAATTTGTCAACTGAAAAACAAGTTTTGAAAGGTTCCTGCTTAGTAAAATAGCATTACGAGACTCAATTTAGATGTTTGATAATTCTATGGCTATAAGTGGTTTCATAGTCAAAATGGTAAAATGTAACATTGTTGCCATCATCAGTGGCGGCACCGGCATCAAAATGTTAGGGGGAAAACGGGGGGAAAGACAAATTTTGGTGGCAAAATGTTCGCAAAAAATGTGGGCGTTTATTGTAAAAATTGCCTGAAATTAGATTAATTTGTTCGAAATCAAAAAATTTGGACCAATTTTAAGTAATTTTTACATTAAAATTCAACATTTTTGATTGTTTGGGGGGGGGGACAAAATGGGGTAGGGCTTGAGCTGACTAGGGTACAAAGGTCACAACTGGGGGCATTTACCCCCCCTCCCCCCACCCCCCACCTTGTAGTGCCGCCACTGGTCATCATCATCAACAGCTAGTGAGTGTTCAAAGGTCAATAAATGCATACATGTTGTTTTGAGAGAAATCAATGCACATGTGCTGATGTTGATGTGTGAATAATGGCACGAGCTATTGTGATTTAGTCATACATGACAATATTAGTCAAGATGTACAATCTTGTGCACACTTGTACTCTTTTTAACATAATTTCAAACATTTAAAACCATGTTAAGGGGGCTGTGCACCTTCAGGTACAGCCTCCGTAAAACTGTCGTTTAATAACACCTGCAATAAATATTGGCGGATCCGTGCATAGTCGCGTATGCACGGCCCACACACAGAGTGCAAGTAGACATTTTCAATGCACTACTCATATTTAGCTTTCTGCTTTCCTATTGGTACGTAACTACTAAGAGTGTATGAATGTACTTTATTGTACGTAACTACTAAGAGTGTATGAATGTACTTTATTTGCTTGTTTACTAAGAGTGTATGAATGTATTGCTTGTTTGTACGTATGCAATAATATGTTTGGGCTGTGTATCACAGTTACAGTACACAAAATATAATATAAGCAATGCACATTTTAATCTTAATTACTTCCATTTGATAATGTTTTCAATTTGTATTTCAATTTTTAACCAGAGTGATATGTGTATTATGTTAATTTCAAGAGCGATAATATTGTTTTATGTACCACCGCTTTTAGGCCAGGTAAAATTAATGATATGTTACTGGTTAAGACTGTAAAAAAGGTCATAGAGGCCCTTATGTTCTAACTTTTTACTTGTCTTTAAATGGTAAAATAGCAACACAGTTGGTAACGATGTGCATAACCACAATGGGCCGTATTCTCATACTAAACAGTGAGTTTATCCTTTAAACGACATGTGTATTAAAACAAAATTTTAAACTCTGCAAATCTCGTTCCCAGAGTGGTCCTGCATTTATTGTTTACAGGTATTTATTTTAATTGCGGCCCTAATGGGTAGGGTCACAATAGATATCGACCGAATGCCTTAAATACACGGTACTTTTAAAGACTACACGATCCACACGTCAGCTTGCCCCGGGCACGGTTGAGTGATCATTCAAGGCATACAGTTGGTGCGCGACTTTAGTTAAACACATTTCGGCGAGTTAGATGCTGTTTAAGTAAAACAAATGTATGAGAATCACGTTTAATTAAACGCTGTGTCTAAAGTCAAAGTTAGCCGCGTGTTTAGCTTAAAACCGTGTTTAACTACGTACGAGAATACGGCCCAATACGTTTTGGAATACAATATATAAATTATGTCAAAATAATAAAATAGAGATAAATCAGGCAAGCCGAATAAGGACGCAGACAGGGACAAGAAACATGTATATTATTTTACTTGGCCGTTTAATATTGTTATTTGTTTGAGGCTAAACAGGAGAGTTTGTTTCAGTTTTCATAGGACTTACAATGTGCAGTTTCACTTTTTGTCAAGTTTTCTTGCTGTTTGAAATTGGTGCAAAATGTTATCCAAATACATTTTAGGCCAAATAAAAAAATTAAGTAGTTCCTCGTCCTTGCACGCATCCGTTTTGGCTGCCTCATCAAGAAAAGTTTTTTTAAATTCTATTTTAATTTTCATTGTTTTTTCAAGAAATTTTCGAAAATCCGAGTCATTTTCACAATCTGCACTTTTTCTCAATCGTGAAAATATTCTCTTTTGCAGCGTATGCACAGGTGGAGTAACAAAATTAATTCTGTCTATCTATCTATCCAAATGCATCAAATCCTCCACCATCTTTGATCGGCAATTTTGAAAGAAGAAAAAAGAAAGTGCCCGCATCCTCCGCTTTTCAAAAAGTTCGGACGAGAAACTAGGTTTTTTTACTTGGTCTTATGGGAATAAATAAAAAGTTCACCTGTTCAAATCAGAGATAAACTCTCCTCTCCTTTGGCCTTGTTGAAGTGCAATATTTATAATTATGATGAGCTATTCCAGGTGATGTCAATACACCCTATGGGAGACATTACCTTTCCGAAGAGGGAGTGTACATTCGAAATGGAGTCACCCATGCAGATAACCCCCATTTGAAATGCATACTCCCTGTGGGGAAGATGGTAATGTCTTCCATAATAGGGGGTGTATGGATTTTAAAAGGAATGGCCAGATAGTTGATGTAGGTATATTATAACAGAGGTCACTTGAAATATTTGTCCAGTCATGAGGCTAGATTTGCCATACGAGAATAAAAGGATTCTACCTTCATGTATGGCAAAATCTTTTTTGTGTGTGTTGCCCCAGCGACCTACCCTAAAATCTCAAAAATCAGGTTTGCACTTCTTTTTTAAGATTTAAATTTTACCCAATTTTTCAAAATATTACTATCATGAATTAAATAAGTTTGCTTGAATAGATTGCTTTTAAACTATCATCACAATATAGTTCAATCAGTTCCAAATTGGTGATCCGCGCGCAAAAGTAATCCAAGCGTATAAGCGTGATTTTGGCATACGCAAGCGTCACACATAAAATGTCACTGTGACATTGCTCGTCGTATTGCGCCATGCAAGCGTTTTTGCGCGCGACGCTCTTCTGAATTCATTCGCTGCTGTAAACAGGTTTCGCCAATTTGGAACTGACTAAACTATAGAATCATTAGTTAAATTAACCAATTTTGTCTTGTCATAAACCACGGTCTGTCAGAAATAATAGTCAGTAAAAATAAAAGGAAAGGAAAGGAAAATCAACCGACTGACCTGACTTGAAGATTTTTGGCACTTGATGGCAGCACAACAATTGGGCTTGTTTGGCCTAAGGTGTTACAAAAGGCTAGTCTAGCAGGAAAACTTAATTCAGGGATTATAAGGCCCAAAAAAAGAAGTTTGTTTCCAGTAGTGCGCGCGCATTTCACTGAGACGCTTGATTCTTGCGCTTTTTTTTATAGAAAAAAACGGGGGGGGGGGGGGATATTGTTAGGGCGCCATCTTTTGTCAAAATTGTGTCCAGCATGTTTTAAGATGGCAATTGACCACATACGGCAAACACGAAAGTGAAAATCCGCAGCGAGTATCACATTTTAGGGAGATAAGAGTAACAAAAATTCACAGATTTGACTAAATAAAACCATTTCAAGTGAATCTCCACTATAAATATTTGAGAAAAAAAATAAAAATAAAAAAACGCATTTTGCATTTGAGTTTTCAGGCTTGCTACTGGAAACAAACTTTTTTGTTGTTTGGCCTTATTTTTCTGCTTCCCTCTCTCACCTCCACGACTGGCTACACACCAGTGTGAGGAGGGGGTGCACAGAATAAAAAATCAACTATGTTGTCAAAATGTTGTATTATCAAGTATATAATACCAAAGAACCCTTAATAATGGCTATATTTTAACAATGAATTACTTAACACCTTCCACGCTGCATGCATCTGCAGACGACATTCCAAAATGTCACAAATAAATGTAAAAATTATTGAATTTCATTACCATATTTGGAATCACCGTGGGAAATGCATTAAAATAAGTACAAACATGGCTTACATTGGTTCAATAATCCTTGAGATAGACCTTAACAGTTGAGAAAGGTTTCTGAAAAAATCTGTTTTGTAATGGCAAAACCAATAGCCACGTGGAAAGTGTTAACTTATCGCTGATGTTTTAAACCAGTTAGCTTGGAAAAGGGAATAATTATTTAACCGTGGTTAAGAATAAAAATCAATTTATGTTCGGACTTGAGCATAATTAGCCAAATTAGAGAACTGTATGTATACGTGCAGGTTTCAGATGTGGGGAGTTATACTCCCTTTCATAATTTCTTGGACATAATTCGCGTTATTTCACGCGAGCGTATTTTGTTGTTGTTTTCGAGGCGCGGCGTCAAAATGCTTGACAGGCGCGATAAACATGAACAAGGTCACGCGCCGGCGATCACGGCGTGCGATGATTTCACGATTGACCAATTAGAATGCGCGTTTATTTTTTAAAGGGACTGGTACGCACTTCCGGTTTTACGCACCTACGCGAACCTACGCACATACGTACGCAACTCGCACGTACGCATGATTTGATGGAATTACCAAGGGATTATGAAAGGGAGTATAGGAGAAGGATACAACCAAACAACTTATCTTTTTGATCAAACTATACATTGTATGAAACACCCTGCATAATGTGGGTTGTGTTAAAGTCTTGTAGCAAGTCTATGTTGTCATGATGAATAATGGACAGTGTCATACAGTGTTGTGTTACTAGACTAGTCATGAGTCTTGCCATATATAAAATTGTGGTATGAAAATAGTATTAAAATAAATTGTGTTAAATGTTATTTAATACTAATAAATGTGATTATAAATCACCATATAACAAAAAGCAAACATGAAATTTGTGTCATTTTCTAATTATTTTAATCATTAAAAACCTTTTAAAGGTAGATGTTCTGATTACTGGCCCGATTTTCAACTTGATGTTTTCTATTTTACATGAAGGGTCATCCCTAAAGTTGTCACATTCCAAAGTTTGAGTTGCATAACTCCAATGGTTCTTATTTTAGAAGCACACAGTTACAGGAAATTTGCCCATTGAGTAGTACACACAATTCACCACATTTTAGCCTATAATTTCTAAATGGAACATTGCTGGCACATAATGAGAAAAATATGGGGATTCTTCTGATATCAAAATATCTTTATGTGAAAAAAAAATCATAGCCAAAAAAAGTGATCAGAACATACACCTTTATTCAGTGATGTATTGGAAGGTTGTGCTCTCAATTTTGATACAAACTACAAAATGGTATTACATGTTGTAGTGTCCGAGTGGTTATAACAATAGGATACAGAACACAGATAAGAGTTTATTAAATGCACGTCTTTATTTGTTGGTGTATCGATCGCAAGAGAGCTATCCAGTGTTGCCAGATCTTAAACACTACATCCCTCCTTTCCTTTTAGAACAGATTTGTAGGGGTATAATGGAACAAACATTTGTGGTGCGGTAACTTTAGTAACACGAACTTTGAAAACTATAACTATTTAAATGTGTTGGCTAAAACGACAACACAGTCATGTTTGACTTGTCCACAGCAAACATCTGCTACATTGTATAATCATGTAAGTATGTAGGGGGCTTGCGGATACGCTGTGGACGCGCATATTCTGCTGGAGGGTTGTTCTGCGCGTATTCTGCTGGAGGATTGTTCTGCGCGTATTCTGCTGGAGGATTGTTATGATCCATCCCCTGTATGTATTCTTCATTGTTATGATCCATCCCCTGTATGTATTCTTCATTGTTATGATCCATCCCCTGTATGTATTCTTCATCCTCGCGACTGTTTGTATCAATGCATGTGTTGTGTGTCTGTGCTGTTTGGAATTTCTTGAAGAAAGACACGTCCCTGGTTACCTTGTGCCCAGGACGTTCAACCGTCACTTGTGATCCATGTTTTCTCGCTACTGTGTATGGAGTGGGATCGTAACAAGGAATCAACTTTCCTTTGGTCTCATTCTTTTTCAAGACGGTGTCTCCCTCCTTTATCTCTGAAGGCTTAGTGCGACGCCGCTTATCTGCGTACGCTTTCATTGTTGCTTTAGCATGAACGTCATTCTGACGAGCTTGTCTGTCTATTTCATGTGATTTTGATTGTGATGGCAATTGTGGTAATGTGGTACGAATCTGTCGTCCATGCAGTGCTTCTGCTGGTGATATTCCAGTACTACTGTGGGGTGTTGCCCGATAATTGCGCAGAAATGACCACAATGTTTGTTGCCATGGACGACCATCAGTTTCAGATGTTGACGTGGCTTTTTTAAGGGTTCTCATGAATCTCTCAGCTATGCCATTGGCCTCTGGCCAAACTGGAGTGATGCGATGATGATGAAAACCTGCGTACTTTGCAAATTGAGCAAACTCCTCAGACTGGAATGGGCTGCCATTGTCACTTTTTAAAGTCTCTGGGATTCCGTGATCTGCAAAAATCTTGTCCAAACGAGGTATTGTAGTCTTGGCAGATGTTGATGTGATTATTTCAACTGCAGGGTATCGTGAGTATTCGTCCACAACAACCAGCAAATATTGACCAGATGGGTAGGGACCACAAAAATCAACACTCACGTTTTGCCATGGGTAGTCAGGCATTTTTGACATTTTAAGAGGATTTCTGTGGATTTCAGGAGTTGATGCTTGGCAAGATATGCAGTGCTTTATGGCTGACTCTGTCTTCTCTGCTAGTTGTGGGAACCACACCTTGGTTCTCAGCAGTGATTTTGTCTTTGTTATGCCTTGATGACCTTGGTGTGCTAGCGCAATGACCTTTTCTTGCAATGATTCTGGGATTACAATAGTGTTATGTTTGAGAACGATGTTGTCTGAGGTGATTGTTATCTCGTTCCGTATGTCCCAATAGCTCCTGTGTGTATCCTTGATCTTGTACCATGTATCTGTAGTATGGTGGTGTATGATTGTTTGTAATTTGATGTCTTTGACTGTTTCGCGCTGTATTTCTTCCAGTGTCATCGCGTGTGGAATGGCGTTTATCTTGACAAAGTTGATATACTCTTCTGTGTTGTCTGTTCTAAGACGTGGTGATATGTAACCCGGGTGGCGCGACATGTAGTCAGCCGGGTTGTCCTTGCCCGGGCGGTGGATGACAGTCATATCATACCCTTGTATTTTCATGAGCCAATTGCATATGCGTGACGATGGGTTAGATTTTGTTTGGTTGAATATGGGAACTAGTGGTTTGTGATCTGTAACGACGGTGATATGATGACCGTATGTGTAGATGTGAAATCTTTGTACAGCCCAGGTGATTGCTAAAGCTTCCCGTTCTATCTGACTATAACGACATTCCACTGCTGTCAGCGCTCTGCTGGAATAACAGATATTCTTTCTTATACCTTGAGCATCCACTTGAGCTAATATCGCTCCAAGCCCGACAGGACTAGCATCCACCCAGATCTCTGTTTGCTTGCTAATATCAAAATAGGTCATAACCGTATCACTTGATAGAGAGTCCTTCACTTGTTGAAGAGCTATGTCATGGCTTTCGTTCCAGTGGAATGGTGCATTTTTCTGAGTAAGTTGTCTAAGTGGTTCAGTTATAGATGCCAAATTTGGGATGAAACGTGAACTGAATGTTACCATACCCAAAAGACTTCTGACCTCCCCTGCATTCTTTGGAGGGGATGCTTTCTGTATTGCGTCAACCTTCTTGGGATCTGGAGATATGCCATGTTCCCCAAAGATCAATCCAAAAAATTCTAGTTGAGTTTGATTGAATTCACATTTTTCTGGCGCAAGTGTGAGTCCTTTATCAATTATGCGTTGTAGAAGTAGCTTTAAACGCGTATCATGCTCTGCCTGTGTAGGTGCATGAAGGAGGATGTCATCTGACAGATTGATAACCCCAGGAATACCTTCTAGGGCTTGACGGATCACATCTTGAAAAACTTCGCTTGCTGAAGATATACCAAAACTCAAACGTTTGAAACGTTTCAAACCCACGTGTGTTGCGAACGTAGTAATGTATCGGCTCTTTGGACTTATTTCAATTTGATGGTAACCTGCACGAAGGTCCAGCTTTGAAAAGACGCGTGATCCATTGAGCTCTGCGATGATCTCGTCAATGGATGGAGTACGATGCCTCTCACGAAGAATGGCCTTGTTTGCTGCCCTCATGTCGACGCAAAGTCTGATATCTTCCGGATTTCGGGGTTTAGGGACCGCCAACAATGGGGACACCCACGGTGTTGGACCATCAGCATCCTCAATGATACCTTCATTTTCCAACTCTAAGAGTCGGTGTTCAATCTTCTTGCGTAATGCAAGTGGTGTTTTGCGGTAACGCTGTGCAACAGGGGGTACTGATTGGTCGATGTGTAAATCTACCTGTACATCTTTAAGCTTACCGATACCCTGGAATGCTTTGGGATATTTCTCCAAAATGTGTGAGTTCTCAGAAACTGCATTAATTGATGGGGAGAATTGGATAAGATTCAGTGCTTTGGATGTTGCTAAACCTAGTAGCTGGCATTGTGCTTTTTGTTTGATCACATAGATATCGGCGATCGTTTCATGCTTTTCTGTACGGATGACTGCTCTGAATTTACCGAGAATGGGGAGTGGTGTTTTGCTGCAGAATGGGGTTAGTTTGATGTTGGTTGGGACCAGTTGAATTGTGTTATTGTATTGTGTTATTTTCTCCAGTGTGTGTTCATCAATGATATTTTGTGGACATCCGGAGTCCACACACATTTTAACCTGTACACCTTGTATGTGAACCGTTGTTGTAATTGTATCTTGAAGCGATTTGATTTCTTGTTCTACACAAAACGCATAGCTGTCATCAGCTTCGTCAATTGGATTATCCATGTATGTTGTATTTGGGTGAAAGTGATCATTCTGTTCAGCATGCTCAAAACCAACTGATTTAACTTGCTGATAGTTTCTACCTCTTTCTCCTGTGTATGTACTGGAAGGCCTATTCGTCTTAGGCCTCGCTCCTGTGTGAGTACTATTATACGCACCTGTGTGAGTACCATATGCACCTGTTTGTGTACTAGGATATGAATTAAACGGAGTTGACCGGCAACATCGTGCAAAGTGGTTCATTTTGCCGCATGATGCACATTCTTTGCCAAACGCTGGGCATTCACCCTCATGAGGGTATGCACCAGCACAAAAATAGCAAACCCTAGGGCCACGGTTTGAATACCGTCGAGGTCCACGACCTCGTTGTTCACCTGTGTATATGCTTCCTCTACCTCGTTGTTCACCTGTGTATATGCTTCCTCTACCTCGTTGTTCACCTGTGTGCATGCTTCCTCTACCTCGTTGTTCACCTGTGTGTATGCTTCCTCTACCTCGTTGTCCTCCTGTGTGTGTACTACTTTGGAATTTGTTGACTAACGAGTCTTTCACCTGTGTGACCCCTTGAGCGCGACCCTTTGATATTTCAAGTGTACGTGCTAGTTCAAGGAGATTTGCAAGGGATCTTTCTTTTTCAAATGAGCGTGTGCGCAAAATCTCTGAGTTGCAACCAGCAAGTAGCTGTGTTTGTATTGCGCGATCTGTATTTGGAAAATCGCAACGTGCAGCGCCCTGTCTAAGTCTAGTAGCAAACTGTTCAATTGTTTCATGATCTTCCTGCTTGAGCTGTTGAAATATAATGCTCTCGTAAATAACATTACGTTTGGGTGTGAAGTATTGTGTAAGAGCTGCAATCGCTGGTTCAATTTCATCAGCAGTTCCTGTGTTTGGAAGGGTTTCAAACAAATCCTGTAATTCTTGCCCACCATAGTGTAAAAGCAATGCCCGTTGACGTTTTGGGGAATTGATGTCAAATCCAATCATTGCTGATTGAAACCTGGAAATCCATTTCTTCCATCTGATGGAAAGAGAGCTTTGTTCACTGTGCGGGTCAAAGTTATCAATCTGAGGCATAGCCATGATGATAAAATCTCGGAAGCATTGAAATTAACAAGAATCCGTTGCTTAGAAACAGCCCGTATGACTACGCTGATATTTTACCGAGCTAGGGGGTCTTTTCGATGTGCTATAGATTAAGTAAGCTTACTTGAGTATGATGATAGAGCTTACCGAATAACAAGCGTCTAGCGAACGACAGTGGTAGCACGCCAATCAAATGCTTCAGCTATTGTGTGGGCTATTGTGTCTTCAACACAATAGATCCAGTGATCGATGCAATATCGACTTATTCCCAATCGACTTTTCCCCAATGGAAGATTGATGATGATTCACCAAACGCACCACACACACGGCCGGCCGTCCAAAGCTCTGAATCGATCACCGATTCTGTTGCGCAGGCGCATAATTAACACTAGGTCCCTGGCTGTTTTGTGTCGTCAATTAATATATAGGGCTACAAATAAATAAGATAACCAGCAAAAATAACTTTTCGTAGTTTTTTGGCCTAGACTTAGATTAAAAAAAATCTAAAATGGTTTAATTCGGTTTGAAATAAGTTCAAACATTCACAGTATTGGTTCAGTATAAAATAAATGTTTAAGATAGATCATGAAAGTTGGGAAAGAATTCTGAAAAATCTGTTATGTAGCCTAAATGTCAAAATAAATAGCCGCGTGGAAAGTGTTAGACTTCTAATTTCGGAGTAGGCCTACCTGTGTGCTCGTGCAAAACGAAGATAGATAGATATCATGAAATAGATAGATATATAGATTGATTCACGCAATTATAAACCTGTCTCTATTATATTGAACACTACATATATCTATACTTTGTGAAAAACATTTTATTATGATAATAAATAACTAAGCTTAATTATGAGACGAATCAAATAAACACTGTTTTTGTGTCGGGACCTTTTTAATAAACAACCCTCATCAGAACTTGATCACCCTTGCTACCTTGAAACTTTGGTTCGTTGTCCTGAAGTGTAGCAAATCTGTCATCTAAACTTTTAAAAACTTTAACAAAAAGGTTATGACTGCTGAAATACTAGAAAAAAAAGCAAAGAAATGTGTGGCCCAAAAAGAAAAGGGTATTTATTTTTATTTTTAAAGTCATAGATGTTTTATTGAACTAAAATCGAAAAGAAAACACAAGTTCGTTTTATTATTCAAAACACAAGTTCGTTTTATTATTTAAAACACAAGTTCGTTTTATTATTTAAAACACAAGTTCGTTTTATTATTTAATTAAGAAACAAACAATACAAACACTTTAATAATTTAACAATTTCCTTGCTCCAAACCTAAACCGATTTATGGGCCATGATATATCCACCCTGCCCTGAGCACCGAGAGTGGCAAAGTACGCCGCCAGTCGGGCCGCCAGTATATTGGAATTATCGATATTGCCGAGTGGATTGGTAAGTCGATATTTACAGCGATCTGGATCTATTGTGTTGAAACACACAATAGCTGAAGCATTTGATTGGCGTGCTACCACTGTCGTTCGCTAGACGCTTGTACCGAATACATCGAGATTTCAGAATATTTCGATACGCATGGTCTGTTGAATCCCATTCGTCGCCAATGTAGTGTCCGAGTGGTTATAACAATAGGATACAGAACACAGATAAGAGTTTATTAAATGCACGTCTTTATTTGTTGGTGTATCGATCGCAAGAGAGCTATCCAGTGTTGCCAGATCTTAAACACTACACATGTACATAGAGAATATTAATTAGTCAAAGTAGTGGTCATTTTTGACAAATTAAAAACTTGTCAAAAATTCAAGAAATATTCTGTAGGGGTTTACATTTATTTGTGATGCTAAAGAACAATTTAAGAGTGTTTCTAGTTCATTTTCATCGTAACAAACATTTCCTTGAAATATATTTAACATTTAATGACAAATTAATGAATGATTAAAAATTCTTCTTCTAATTTGTCATTTAATTTGTCATTCATTCATTTGTCACTGAAAGTCAAATATTTATGAGTCGTGAAAATATTTGCTATGTTGAAAATTAATTAAAAATACTACTTATTGGTCATTTATCATTAAAAAGAATTGTAAAGCATTACAAAATATTTCTTAATTCCATGACAAATGTTTAATTTGTCAAATAAGACCACATTTTTGCCGGGCATTTTTGACGAATTAATATTCTCTGTGTACATTTTTCATTATTACAGCATCAATCAAACTGACAGCCTTAAACGACTATCAAATTACCTATAGTACTGCATAAGAACAATTGTGTTGGTTACGCTTGCCTGGAGTTTGGTATTAATATCGCATACGTTACCATATTTTTGAATCAATTAAAATGGTAGTCCAATAAAATACAGTCATTACTTCTTATAGTTCCTCTTTTTTTCTGGCAACAGATCTAATTTGTCTGCATGTCTCTGTCGCCCTTTGGGCCGATTTTGATCTTACCAGGGAGGTGAACTTATTATTCAGAAGTAACATTTGACGAACAATGAACAGAGAATCTAATCAGTTAGTGATCTTCGAAGAGAGCGCGAGAAAAGGGAAACGTACGTTAAGTGTTTTTGAACAGAAAAGCTAGAACAGGGATATTGTACGTACGACGGGTTAGAGGTCACACAGGGGTCATTAAAAGTCATTAAAGAACACGGGACTACAATCTAGACTACATCCCCCGTGATTATTTTGTTCGTAGATGAGTTAAGCAAAATCAGTTCATTTGTTTAAAAATTTTAAAAAATCATTTTATTCAGTGAATTTTGCTTTATTTCGTATTAAAACGGAATAAATAAATTTTGCTCAACTCATGTACGAAAAAAATAGTCGCCGCAGCGAAAGCTGTACTGCAGCAAGATAGACAGAGAGTATCAGTCCAGACAACAATCAAAGACGTGCGCCGATTCCAACAATGACATCTTGTGGCACTTTCATGAGACAAGTAAAAGTCAATCATGACATCCGTTTCAAAGGTCAAAAGAAGGTTACTGAGCTCAACATTTAAATTGTCAATACATTTTGATGATGACTGTAGAGCACCTAGTGTGAATGCCACATTTGTGTGTATTATTAATTATGTTGTCTGTTTGATTGTATTCATATTGCTTGTTATTTTGCTTTCTTGATCTGTATCTTATTTCCTGCTGGTTTTGTTGCCCTTTACTTTGCCATTAACGTCTTGCGGATTGGCGCGCTTATTATTATTATGATCGTTATTGGTCAAAATGGTCATTAAAATCGAAAGTTCACACTGTGGTCACTACAGCTCAGGTGATAGTTCAATAGTTTAAAAACCTGCTCCGATTCAACTGGATTCCGAGGTACATTATCTTAGGCTGTATTACCCATCGTAAATATCTTCCTATTCTCAATGAGAATTAATTCGTTAATATACTCCGTTATCCAAATTTACAACGTAAAAGTAAGACGACCTTGCTTTTATTTAAATATGAAATACAGCTAGCTGATACCAGTGTATGATCATATATTGTTCATTGTTGAGATATTTTTAAATGGTCCGGGAGTGATTGATCGTCATAATATAATTAAAAAAATGTTAAGAGCTGCACCTGTATTGTTTACAAACGTTTCCATGACAATATATCACCAGCACTTTTATAGTTGATGTCCCTTTTTCGTTAATATACATAGCAACGGCTTTTAGTCGATTAATACTGATATTGGTGACATACATACTAAATAGACATTAGAAATGATTGAATAACGCCGCTTTCGATACTATTGATCCAGAAGAACCTTGCGCTTTGATGGTACTGGACAGAAAAATCAACCTGTTGCATACTTTTTCCAAACGTAGATGAATCAAAATGAGGATCTGGTGACGCGGATAGCACTGTAATCTTGCTGTTACAAACATTCGGGGTGAGTTGTCGAAAATTTAAGTTTTAAATATATGACTTGAAATAATGTAAATGATTTTGAGATGATAATTACCCCCCCCCCCCCTCTCATCCATAGACTGGTGCAAAGATCTTTTACAATTTAATTGTAACTTACGAGCTATTTAGAAACGTAAGACTAATCATCGCCGATAAACTATTTTTTTGCAAATCAATGTTTTTCGCTTGTTTTCATTTTTCGTCATACTCCTCGATACCTGAGATCTTGTTAGGGAATAATAACTGTATTCACGATTTACAGAAAGAAAACACACCCGGCCCAGTTTTATGGTATGTAGGCCAATCTGGTAACACGGTTTATACAATGAATTGGGCAGTGGCGTGCGCAAAGGGGGTGGGGCCCCCACTATTTGAGTCAGTCGGGGGAAACTTAGGCCAGTCCGGGGGGGGGGGGGGGTCCCACTATTGAGTCAGTCGGGGGAAACTTAGGCCAGTCGGGGGGAATTGAGAAGAAACACAGATGAAAAAATTTCGCGCGCTACGCGCGCATGTCTTCCCAAAATTCAATATTCTTTGGTACAAACTTGTTTACAGCCAAAATGTAGCTCAATCGTGCAAAAAAAGGGTAAATTCGAAACTTTTCGCGCGCTACGTGCGCAGTTCTTCACTCAAAAAAACTCTTTTGTCGGTTCAATTTAATTTCTCGCCCCCCCCCCCCCCCAATATGAATAACATAGCTACGTCACTGGGCTAGGTCGAGTAATCAAAGAGTGAGATTGGCTGAACTAAAATTTGTTGCAATAAAAAACTATATTATGTTGAAGCATTGAATCTATTTGAAACAAGAATTCATCACAAAATTATACTGAAATTTACCCCCTGAAACGGGTTTCATATGTTTTTAAACGCTAAAACCCATGAGCTTCCAGGGACCACTACCCCTGCACCCCCGCCAGGGGCCCTAATGCGGGCCCCTGGACCCCACCCGTTTAGAGCTTCGCGGCGAGCTACGCCCGCACTTTACGGTATCTCTATTTTTATATAGTCGGGGGAATTTCATTTATGGCCAGGTGCCCCCCCCCCCTCACAATATCCTGCGCACGCCACTGAATCACACACAAATCAATGATTTACTATTATCTAGTGCAACTTTGCTGTTGTTATGCGCGGCCATAACTTTAAAAGTATCCATTCGACTTGTATGAATGAGGTATCAAACTGCGGAGAAGAAATTTGCTCATTTAATGTAGATCTCAGATTTTTGGTACCGATTATATATATTGAATTAGCCAACCTCAAAGCACCTGGTCAGGGACTTTATGTGCTAGGTGTATATCATTTGCTAAGAGTATAATTCGTCGAGATAAATCCTTGTAATTGTTACTTTTTCCTTCTTTTTATTATAATAACCTAATTATTTATTTTGAATCCCGTATCAAATTAAATACAGGGTGTCTAAAAAAGATTAGAAAATTAATTAACAATAAAAATGTCTTTTTGTTTAACGCAAACAAACCGTTGGTAAACCCTATTAGTCTTTTATAAAATACAAACAAAACAAGAACATGATTGTATGCGCAAATTCAAACTCTTTCACCTTTTTTCATTGTCTTCTTTTCTCCGTACTCCCTACCATTGACGGTGGAAGCAACAATTTTTAGGGTGAGATTTAAAATTCTGTGGGTGACCCATTATAACTTGTTGAGACGTGTAGAAAAATGTGCGCAAAGCGCGCAAACAATTTCAGTTCTGTAACTATAAAGTGGTCCAGAAAAACGTTCCTGAAGCCATTTTGTTAAGCTTGAATAATGAAACATTGAAACAAAGCGCGCAAAAATTGGTATTTTGAACACTATAAAGTGGTTTTGAGGAGGGGTCGTCCACCACATGAAACTTATGGGGGACGTGACCCCGTTACCCCCCCCCCCCCCCCCCTCCCCTCCCCACCCGCATTTGCGTCGTATGCTCCTTATACCCCTCCTCCTACTCCTCCTCTTCCTTCTTCTCTTCACAGAGAATATTAATTCGTCAAAAATGTGGTCTTATTTGACAAATTAAAAACTTGTCATAAGAAATGGCAGGTTTGTGATTCAAGAAATATTCTGTAATGGTGCCCATTTATTTGTGATGCTAAAAACAACAATTTAAACGGCCGAGTGCACCAAACTGGGAAGAGAATGACCGGAACATCTTAATTTTGAAAGATAGCGGCGATGTGACACATTTGTAATTACTGATAGATATTTTTCAGGCGATAATTAATTTTTGAAATTACGATTATGTCCTTAATTTATCAAAAGAAGTAATATCGGCAAACCAGTTTTGTTGGGCACTATCCTGAATACGTTGCTTAAACATACTTTAGAAACTTATTTACGTCACCAACACCTTGAGTAGGCGTTAAGTATGTGAAATTGATTACAGGTGTATTCAATTCGTTGCTGTCCATTCAGACGTACGATACATCACAAAAAATAAGTTTTTTGAGAAAATCGTGTTCGAAAATGTCCATTTTGAAGACTCATCACTCATTGGAGAGCATTTACATCAAATGTCACTATCATAAAGAACATTAATAAGTTAAAATTAACCACAGAAATCCTACAACATACGCGTTTACGGGTATAAGCTATTTATGATATTAACTCCTGACTGATCCCTCAGGACTCTCTTAACACTTTCCATGTGGCAGGCGTCTGTAGACGACATTCCAGAATTTCACAAAATGTTTTAAAAATATCACAATTATTGCATTTTATTATCATATTTGAAATCACCATGACAAATGCATACAAACATGCCTAGTATTGGTTCAGTAATCCTTGAGATAGACCTATAGGCCTATGGCCAACTTCACGGCATGATCCAACTTTATCGTGTGGAACTTTTGATACATTTATTATTCATGCCGACGTATATAGTAGCCATTACTGTTTTCTATTGAAAGTTGGGAAAGGTTTCTGAAAAATCTGTTTTGTACACAGAGAATACTATTCGTCAAAAATGTGGTCTTATTTGACAAATTAAACATTTGTCATGGAAGATTCGTCAATTAAGAAATATTTTGTAATGCTTAACATTTTTTTTAAAATAATAAATGACCAAGTAGTGGTATTTTTAATTAATTTTCAACATAGCAAATATTCTCACGACTTATAAATATTCGACTTTCAATGACAAATGAATGAATGACAAATAAAATGACAAATTAAAAGAATTATTTTTAATCGATAATTAGTCATTTAATATGAATGACAAATTAAATGGCAATGAAATGATTAATCTTAACTTGTCATTTTATTGATAACTAGTCATTTAATTTGTCATTTCAATTGTCATTCATAACATTTAAAAATATATTTCACTCAAGGAAATGTTTGTTTGTTACATTGAAAGTTAACTAGAAACACTCTAAATTGTTCTTTTAGCATCACAAATAAATGTGCACCATTACAGAATATTTCTTGAATCACAAACCTGCCATTTCTTATGACAAGTTTTTAATTTGTCAAATAAGACCACATTTTTGGCGAATTAATATTCGCTGTGTATGGTAAAATCAATAGCCGCGTGGAAAGGGTTAAAGCCTGTTTCTATTCGAATGCATTTTGGATTTACCATGTGAAATGCATTAAATAAGTACACACGTGTTTAGTATTGGTTTAGTAATTCTTATGATAGACTTTCAAAGTTAGGAAAGGTTTCTGACAATTCTGTTGTGTACAATGGTAACCATGGTAACACTATAATAGCCGCGTGGAAAGTATTTTAAAATTCGCTAATTTGATATCAAATGAGGCCCTGACGGCAATATATTATTATAAACACACTTATTTTAATGCTGGCTCATCGATACTAATGGTCTTACTCCATTGACAGAGCAACCTAATCATGTACATGTATTCATCAACCAGTGATATATAGCTCGCTAATAAAGCAATATTATTATCTTTTTTCAAATGTTCATATCTCAAATTTGTTTTATCCTTAAAGGTATATTATGTGATCTTTCCAGGGAACGCCCTCAACATCGAAAAAAAAATTGAAAGAAGATTTTCTTGCAGATTTACATTTCTGATCATAAAGCGTACATACATTTCAAGTTACAGGGCGATACGATTCTTAATTACTTCAAAATCGTGATTTTAGAGTGAAAATAAACTGTCGGATAACTCTCCGACAGTTTATATTTTTACTCTAAATTCACTCTAAAACCATGATTTTGAGGTAATTAGGAATCGTATCGCTCTGTAACTTGGAATGTATGTATGATTTATGATCAGAAATGTAAATCTGCAAGAAAATCTACTTTCTAAAAAAAAATAATGAATAGAGGGCGCTATCTGGAAAAGATCACATAATATGCCTTTAAATTAAAGTCTCACTCCCCACTCTGTCTTGCCGGTATTTCCGAATATATTTTACTTTAGTGTGCTATCATCGCTCTGTAACTTAAGATTGAAACGGTTTTCAAATGAACTTGGCAATTAATGTGTATTCAAAATTATGGACCCATGAAAAAAATCGCATACATATTAATCTTTTATTTGTATTCGCTTCGAAATTGGACGAAAACGTTAATTTTACGTGATGATGGAAATCAATCATGTTACAAACAAAAGCCTAATGAAGTACATCGTGCTGTCATGTTATTGTATCGATATCTTGGAACTCATATATTGTTAATGGTTAATCTATCAACATTATTAATTTCAGATAGTCTGTAGAATAATAGTGAATTTAACATGATTAGTTATCCCCTGAGCTGTTTGTTCATGCAATGCGAAATTACAAAGGTTACATTTGACATTATTGGATTTAACCCAACGTTTCAGATTGACTTTGTTGTTAAGGGTGCCACACTGCATGGCATATCACTTTTCCAATTATATGATTTGGCTTCAGTGCACAATAGGCCTAAGTCTAAAATCTACCTTGAACCAGCAAGGGTTTAACCTGGGTGTGCCAACAGTTTTAGAGACATCTTCCTTCATAATCTTTTTTTGCAGCATTTTGACATGAATTGATGGTGGTGTCATTTTGCTTGTATTTGAGAAAGATGTCCTCAGAC
The DNA here is from genome assembly GCA_035610835.1 of Ophiura sarsii. Taxonomy (NCBI): domain Eukaryota; kingdom Metazoa; phylum Echinodermata; class Ophiuroidea; order Amphilepidida; family Ophiuridae; genus Ophiura; species Ophiura sarsii. The sequence goes on from CM069455.1 coordinate 66,841,681, forward strand.
TTTTTGACAAATGATATTTTAAAAATCCAACCCCCTCCCTCCCAAACGCGAGGATATGTGAGCAACAGTGAGGCTTTCTAAATATAAATCAGCTATCCTTTTGATGGCCAGACCGTTAGGCATAAAAGGGCATAAAAGCCAGTGTGGCAGGAGGAGGAAGTCAACACCATTTCTTGAGAAAGCGGGTTGTCAAAGAATCAAGATCAGTAAGATGAGTAGAGCACATTATTATTGACGGTAAGATGAAAACGGAGGGATGGAAGGAAAAATATTAGTAGTATAAGGCCAAACAAATAAGATTGTCTGTCTCAGAAGCCCGCCCGCATTGGTATGTGAAATGAGCTACGGCGCGTAGGTCTACGCGCTGATTTACAAACAAAAAAATAATTAAAAGGTCTCTGTAAGCTTGGATTAGCAAAATAAAAAATAAAAATAAAAAATCGCATACCTCATAGCCTTTTTTCTACAATTTTTTTTAAAAATCGCACAGTACTTAGCTTTTTTGCCAGATGTTTCTGAGACAGACCTTCTTCTTTGTTTGGCCTAGTAATAGTGTATGAAGTATAGGACGTGCTATAATTAGTAGATAGTGGATTCAAAATCCCAGAAAGGAGTCATGGGTCACAGATAAACCATTGCAAGACACAAGGCGATTGTATTTTAAAATGTGTATCTTCATCTTTTTTTAATAATTCAACGAAAATGCTGCTTTGACCCCCTCTCTATTACAATGGTATAAGTTTCATGAGCCCCCCTATTTTCCGTTTACAAAATTCTAAGACCCCCAGGATATTTGGGACCCCCTATACCGAAGAAAACGACAGCCACCTTATTAGTGTAAAAAGTCAAGTCAAGCCGATATTTTATACATGTATTAATATGCAGTAATGGAAATACCACATGACAAGGTATCCCTGTGTGGAATCAACCGGAACCTTGCCCTATTCATTTTATTAACACTTTCCACGCAACTATTGGTTTTACCATATTATATTCAAAATAGACTTTTTCAGAAACCTTTCAAGGTCTATTTCAAGGAATACTGAACCAATACTATAGGCATGTGTGTACTTATTCTAATGCATTCCTCATGGTGACCCCAAGTATGGTAATGAATTTCAATATTTTTTTGAAATTTATGAAACGTTTTGTGAAATTTTCGAATGTCGTCCGCAGACACCTGCCGCGTGGAAAGCGTTAAACTGTGTAATAATAGCGAATGTCAATCTGTCACGGTAGTGACACATTTGTAGTTATCACATCCATTAAACAGAATGGTAAACAAATGCTATTTGCAAATTAAAAAACAGTCATTTTATTGAAAATGGTATATCTACTCATCACATTTATTAATATGACAAAATATGAAATTCTAACGGAATGCGTGGCACTATACATTCGTAATACCCCAAATAATACCCGGTCCTGAGTCCAAATCATACTGTATTCTCGCAGAAAATATATCTATGAATAGATTAGTTCCCAGAAAGATATTATTTTTACCCTGGATGAGTATAGGGCGTGCTTTAAGTATTAGATAGTGGATGAAGCAATGAGATCCATCTATAGCAGGGGTGGGCAACCTACGGCCCGCCAGTGTGTTTTTTGTGGCCCGTGAGATGTCTCAAGAAAAAGAAAAAACCAATCTATTTTACATCATCAAAAAAAACAGCTAGCTGCTTAGCATTTATCGGCACAAATGATGTTCCTCATTGTGCGTAGGTCTATTTTCCATATTAATTGTCATCTCAGGCCCGTCAGATGGGGGGGGGGGGGGGGGGGGGGGGGGGGGCGACGGTGGCGATCGTCCCCCCCCCCCCCCTTTGAATTTTTTTTTTTGTTAAAGGTAAAAATTGCGTTTTTCTTAGTTTCAAATATCAATGATAGTAAAACTACTCATAAAACATTGACTACAGTGCTTTTTGGACTGCGAAATTTTGTGTCCGTGCGAAATTTTTTGACGTGCGAATTTTTTTGACTTCACGCCCCCCCCCCCCCCCCCCCCCCACTTACGTGAAATTCACGAGGTGACTGACTTACTTGGAATTTTTTTTACAATTTTACGAAAATTTTAGGTGAAAACGCCCCCCCCCCCCCCCCCCCCCTTGGGCAAAAGTGTCTGACGGGGATGCATCTGTACTGTATTGAGATTACGTTTTTGTGAAGATATGTTTAATATTAAGCACACACACACATATTACTTGAAAGTATTCGGAATCCTGGGTTTGAAATCAACAGCAGGCCATTGCTAGAAAATTTGGTTGGGTGCGGCCCACTCATTTTTTATTCCTTATATCTGGCCCACTCATTCAAAAAGGTTGCCCACCCCTGATCTATAGTGTAATTCTCTACCTCTAGAGACAGTGATGTAAATATAAAGACGCAAAATGTATACGCATGACGCGCTTACGCATGTATCTTATACGGCGGTTGTAAAGGAGAAGGAGTAGTCTGATGAAGTGGCGTATCTAGGATTTCTAGGATTTCTCTGTTGGGGTGTGAAGTGTGGGGGGGGGGGGGGGGGGCATGTGGTGAATTCCCCAGTCAATTTCCCCCGAGTCAGATTAAGCCACACCCTATTTGTACCTATTTTGTAGATAATAAGTATACACATGATAAATGAATGACGTAATAACGTGCTACCAATATATAGCGGATGAAATATAAGGGTCTAAGTGTTATCCATTGATATTGTATAGCATGTTATTATTTGCAGTATAGACAGCACCGGTGAAGAGTTTGCTATCATCGATTTAGTAGCGTGCTATCATTAATAGTAAATAGTATAAATAGGGAATGAGGTGCGCTATTCCAGAGCTGTCCAGTAAAGAGTTTTGGCCAGAGACAGTGCTACGCTAGTTCAAATCGGTCCGCCACAGGCATGACATGAAAATCAGGGGAAATTTCAAAACATTGTTGACGCCATTTTGAGAAACTCTATTGTCAGAACTCAACTGTATCATCCTATGGCAAAACGAATGAATTTCAATATACTAGAACCTGAGTTGTTATACAATTTGGAAAATGTGATCAAAAAGTGTAAACATTCCCCACATTCGGTATTTTTAGGCCCTCATTGTGTTCGTTCAAATCATGGTTTATCTGAAGGTAGGTACCAACTTGCATTCGCGCCATATACGAATTTTTGGTCTCCAATTTTGTACTCAAGCTCAAGTACTCATTTAGTACACTGAAAAGTGGGCACTAGAAATCAGCAGAACCATGAATACCTTTAACCTTTACATACACTTTGGCTATTCTTTTCCCTTTTTTCAGCAACGAGAATGTTTGCCCGAATGCGGCGTCGTTGGTCGTTTTCCCCGGGAATTTTCTTAGTCCGGGTGCATCCATCTGTCCCAAATAGACGTGAAGCAATCCTACTTCTGCAAATTCTCTGTGTCCTGTCCGGTGAGTTACGAGGATTTTATTCCCTTATAAAAAAGTAAAGCACTTTCCAAGCGGGTGTTGGTCTTACCAAGTGCATGGTATGTTTTAAATACAAGAGAGATTTTCAGACACCTTTCAAGGTCTATTTGAAGGATTACAGAACCGATACTAGGCATGTGTGTACTTATTTCAAATCTTGTTTTGTTTAAACATTTGAAGTAAAATTTAAAATTGACTAAACCGCCGCGTCGAGATTCGAACCCATGGTATCAATCGAAGCCACTTCACTAGAGGGCAATACGTTGTATTAGTATTAGGAGATAGGTTGTATAACAATTTATCTTGTTAAACTGATGTTCTTCCTGAGATGTTTAAGTACGGAAATACACTTATCAGTATCGGTCTACCACGATTAACATTATATAAACCTTCATATTGTTCAAAAAAATAATATATTTTGCGAATTCAATACGAATAACCACGGTCAACCAATATCATCTTAAAGAATGATCAATCAATCCTTTCTATTCATTCTGGTAGACCATACATTGTAATTGATGGGTTATCCATGGTTGACCGACACGGCACAAGTGTTAATAAGCAAAACTCCTCTTCCAAAAACTGACTTCTCCGTTAGCTCAGTGGTTTGCGATCTGTCTTAGAATACAAAGGTAGCTGGTTCGAATCCCGATAGGTTTTTTGGGTTTATATGATTTTGTTTCCGTTCGTTTTTTGTTTTATTTTATTTTGGAATTGTTTGTAACCTTTCATTTTAAAGTTAATTTCATTTTTCCTGATAATTATTACGAATGGGTATTCTATGTATACTATAGCATGCGGTTTATACGGATCTTAATTATTATGGCGTTTTAATTAACATGTTTCAATTAACAGTATTTGTAATCTGAAATAAACGGCCACTCACTACTCACCTCCCCCACTTTATTGGCCTTCACCACACACACCATTCCGGCCCATCAGACTACTGATATTACATTAAAAGTTTGTTATCACAAAATGATTAGTTTACTTTGTGACATTATTTATTTTTGCATAGGCTACATCTTATAAAGAAACCTTTATTAAAAGTACCATTTAGGTGCGTAATTCAGACAACGCCCCTTTAAATTGAAGACATTACTAACCCTCACTTTTGTTTACTCAACGATACTAATCGTGCATTATCGCTGTCTAATATGGCCAAATATGAGATAATTTGGAACATTTATAACGGAGTTACAAGGAATTATTCATTTTTTGTCAATGCTTTAATACAATCTTGTTCAAAACCTGCCCAGACAACATACATATATTGGCCCTATATTGGCCCAATATTGGCAATATTGGCATTGGCATTATCTTGTTGACCAATATTGGGCCAATATTGGTTCCCCATTGGCAATATTGGCATTGGCATTTTATTGGTCACCAATATTGGACCAATATTGGCTTTACATTGGCGCTCGTTAATTGGCATCATGTTGGCAACCAATATTGGACCAATATTGGTTTTACATTGGCGCTCTCCAATTGGCATCATGTTGGCAACCAATATTGGTCCAATAATGGGCGCAATATACCAGGGGCGGTAAATAACACCATTGATTTGATATTCAAATTATGACGTGGTCTAAAAAAGGCGGCCGCTGTTAAGAGTTATCGCTTCCCGGCCTTTTGGCTAGGATCTTGTGCCTTGTCCTGTCCCTTGAAGATTTGTTCCCTTGTCCTAGGCTTGCCCTTGGCCAAATTGGTCCTGGCCACCTGGCTTCCTACCTAACATTTCTCCAAGATCGCCCAATATTGGCCCAATATTGGCCCTCATTGGCGAGTGCCAATATTGGGCCAAGCTTGGGCCAATGGCCAAATAATATTATGCCAATATTGTAAGCCAATATTGGGCCAATGAAAAATCAATATTGGGCCAATATTGTTATGTTATATTGGCCCAGTATTGGCCCAATATTGGCACTCATTGGCGAGTTCCAATATTGGCCCAGTATTGGCCCAATATTGGCACTCATTGGCGAGTTCCAATATTGGCCCAGTATTGGCCCAACATTGGCACTCATTGGCGAGTTCCAATATTGGCCCAGTATTGGCCCAATATTGGCACTCATTGGCAAATGCCAATACTGGCCCAGTATTGGCCCAATATTGGCACTCATTGGCGAGTGCCAATATTGGGCCAAGCTTGGGCCAATGGCCAAATAATATTATGCCAATATTGGGCCAATGAAAAATCAATATTGGGCCAATATTGTTATGTTATCTGGGTGTTGGGACACTACACACGTGCACATGAAATATCTTCCAAAATTAGTAAAAAGCTGTACGTTGAAAGTATAATAGTCCAAACTAGTTTATGTAAAGCCCCTCCCCCAAAACCAATGTTGGAGCGTATATATCACAGCCTTTTGCTTGACGATGCTGTTATATGGACCAATATTGAATTTAGGGGACGGGACCACCATTTTCACAGGACATGCAGGAAGTGACCCAACAGTTTTGAACATGATTGTATTAAGGGAGTGAAAAAGTGAGCTATAAAAAATACGAACATCGCTATATCTCGAAAACGGTAGCTTTGATTTTAATCATTCTTTTTAAGAAATGAAGAACATTGCTTCTGTAACATTTCGAGTTGACCTCCATAGTCTAATTACGTATACACATTTAACACAATGCATACCCTTTGTTTTGGTACAGTGTCAGAGTTTCAAAGTATCTAATTTACAGCGGCGGGTATTTCAAACGATGACATCATGTGGGGGTGCGTCAATGCGATGCAAAAACTTGTTGTACAGGCCTGACCAACTCATTTATTTCAAATCTTGTTTTGTTTAAACATTTGAAGTAAAATTTAAAATTGACTAAACTGCCGCGTCGAGATTCGAACCCATGGACAGATAATTCTGCGGTATCAATCGAAGCCACTTCACTAGAGGGCAATACGTTGTATTAGTATTAGGAGATAGGTTGTATAACAATTTATCTTGTTAAACTGATGTTCTTCCTGAGATGTTTAAGTACGGAAATACTTTTTTTCTCTTTCACAGAACCATTATGTTCTGTCGTTTATTAAATCATATTCATATACTTCAATTCAGAATCTTTCAAAATTATAACCACATTATATAAGTCATATATATTAATAAACACAAATATGTACCACATAGAATACACTGTTCTTATTCTTATTTCGCCACGTTCCCTAATGCATTGAAAACAGAAGAATAAATACATGAACATTACAAATACACACCATTCCACCTATTTCTCCATTTATCTACAGTATTATTTTTAACCGCAATAAAGTTCTCGGTATCTTTATAAGTCTTCATTATTCTAACAAAAACCATATAATTAGGTTTGCTATTGTCCCATTTGCAATTGTATATGTAATATTTCGCAAACAGTAAGATGAAATTATATTTTATTTTATCAATGTCCACAAAACCCAAAATTATATCTCTCGCATTAAGGTCAAAGGAATTTCGTAAGATACAATTTTGAAACTCGTTCCAAAAGGTTGTTAATCTAGAGCAATTCCAAAAGAAATGTTGAATGTCTTCTATTTCTAGATTACAGAAGGTGCATAGCTCAGAATTAACAATACCCATTTTTTTCAGTAGTTTATTTACCGCCAAATATCTGTGAAGAATCTTGTACTGAAAATAACGAATCCTGGTAGACAATGTAGCGATCAGCGGAATTAAATACACATCTCGCCAATTCAAATCCCATTCATTGAAATGATCAGCCCATTTTAATTCACTGACAGGTGTTTTTATAATCCTCTGGGTACATTCCTTATGCACTAATTTACAGACTTGTTTAACATTCGTAATCTTTAGGACAAATTTCTCTTGAGAATTGGTATTATCTTCCAATTTAACAGTCTTGACAGCCCTTTTCCATTTTTGGGGAATAGCATCCACAAGAGAGAAATAGTCAAGAAAATTTATGTTCATATTGAATTTATGCTTAAATTGGGTCAAATTCAAAATATCACCATTGAACGACAGCATATCTTTAAAACACTTTAATCCTTTATCATACCAGTTCTTCCAAAATAACACTCTATTAGCGATTCTCACTCTAGAGTTATTCCACAAAATTTCATGATGATAATTCTGGTCATGATTAGTATAGACAACGTGAAACCAAGCAGTTATTACCTCGTATATGAACTTGTTCTTAATGTTCTTTAGACTATTGTCACTAGGATTAAGGTTACAGTACCATATTAGATTACCCCCAAATGCAGCAAGTTCTTTTTTATAGAAGCATTTCCAATTACCTTTGTTCTTATCATCTAATAACCTTTTGACCCAAGCAATCTTGAGCCCTTTGATCATGGATGGAATATGCATCATATTTAAACCACCATCATAATATCCAGCAATCACTGTTTTTCGGCTGACTTTATCTGGTTTATTCGACCAGATAAATTTGTATACTATAGTATCAAGGTTTTTCAGAAAAACATCGTTCGGGTTAGGTAGTACTGAGAGCAAATAAATCATTTGAGAAAGACCCAGTGACTTGATAATTGAAATTCTTCCAATTGGCGTCATATCTCTCATTGACCAAATTCCAAGAATGGTCTTGAGCTTCTCAATTTTTGGAACAAAATTCAACTCAAAAAGATTATCCAAGTTTGCATCAAAAATAATACCAAGTAATTTAACGTGACTGTTGCAAAATATCAGCCCAGTGTCAGTTATATCTGGAGGGTTGTCTCTGAACGAGCCTAGGGCAAGCAGTTCCGATTTATCTAAGTTAATTGCAAGACCAGAATACTTTTGAAACCTATTGAGAATTTGAATTGATTTTCTCAAAGAGTTGACATCATTCAAATATAAAACAGTATCATCAGCATAAGCGCTGATGGTGATAATGTTATCATTAACCATAATACCATTAATATCCTTATCATTTTTAATAAGTAAACTTAACACTTCACTACAAATAATGTACAACAAAGGACTGAGAGGGCATCCTTGACGGACACCGCACCCTAAATTGAAAAAGCTTGAAGAGTTACCATTATTTATAACACAAGATGAGATATCAGTGTATATAACCTTTACCCATTTGATTAAATCTGGTCCAAAATTAAAAAAAGTAAGTGTCTTCAAAATAAAGGACCACTCAATTTTGTCAAAAGCTTTACGAAAATCAATCAAGAACATGAGACCAGGTAGATCATTTTTGTTTAAATCGTCAATCATGTCTAACGCAAGACGAACATTTTCCCCAATGTATCTTCCAGGAAGAAAGCCAGTTTGATCACTGTGAATAATATCTGGTAACACTATCTTTAAACGATTGGCAATACATTTCGTGAGGAGCTTGTAGTCCGTATTCAAAAGTGAGATGGGCCGCCAGTTTTTCAAAAAGGAAGGATCCTTATCAGGTTTTGGAATGAGATTGATTATACCTCTTCTTTGATCTGCAGACAGCCTACCATTACGGAAAGAAAAATCGAAACTATCGATTAAATTTTTAATGATATCATTAAAGAAAAATTTGTAAAATTCAGTTGGCAAACCATCAGAACCTGGGGTTTTGTTATTAGGCATCGTTCGCAAAGCACTACTACATTCTTTAATAGAAAGTCTACCTTCACAACTCATTTGGGCTTCATTGTCAAGTTTAGTGGCATTAATGTCCACCAGCAAGTCGTTCAAGTTACAATCATCAGGTTCACATGAAGTATAAAGCTGTTCATAAAAGTGCTTCTCTGCGTTAAGTATATCATCACTATCCGTGAGAACGTCACCATTCTCCAACATAAGTTTTTTAATAACCTTGCGCTTCTGATTTCTTTTCTCAAGATTGATGAAGTATTTTGAGTTCCTCTCACCAAATTCAATGTGGTTAGCCCTAGATCTTACAATACATCCCTTTGTTTTGACCTTATACAATGTTTCTAAATCAGCATTACGCTGTTTTATTT
>CM069455.1:66851129-66979713 GCA_035610835.1 Ophiura sarsii
AGGCAATGTCTGCATACATTGGTAAAGTAAGGCAATGCCTACATTGGTAAAGTAAGGTAATGTCTACATTGGTTAAGTAAGGCAATGTATACATTGGTCAAGTAAGACAATGACATCATTGGTAAAGTAAGGCAATGTCTACATTGGTTAAGTAAGGCAATGTCTACATTGGTAAAGTAAGGCAATGTCTGCATACATTGGTAAAGTAAGGCAATGTCTACATTGGTAAAGTAAGGTAATGTCTACATTGGTAAAGTAAGGCAATGTCTACATTGGCAAAGTAAGGCAATGTCTGCATACATTGGTAAAGTAAGGCAATGTCTACATTGGTAAAGTACTGCAATGTCTACATTGGTAAAGTAAGGAAATGTCATCATTGTGTAAGGTAGGCAATGTCTACATTGGTCAAGTTAGGCAATGTCTACATTGGTCAAGTTTAGGCAATGTCTACATTGGTCAAGTTAGGCAATGTCTACATTGGTCAAGTTAGGCAATGTCTACATTGGTCAAGTTAGGCAATGTCTACATTGGTCAAGTTAGGCAATGTCTACATTGATCAAGTTAGGCAATGTCTACATTGGTCAAGTTAGGCAATGTCTACATTGGTAATGTAAGGAAATGTCATCATTGGGTAAGTTAGGCAATGTCTACAAAAGTAAAGTAAGGAAATGTCATCATTGGGTAAGTTAAGTAATGTCTACATTGGTCAAGTTAGGCAATGTCTACATGGTCAAGTTAGGCAATTTTTACATTGGTAAAGTAAGGAAATGTCTACATTGGTCAAGTTAGACAATGTCATCATTGGGTAAGTTAGGCAATGTATACATGTGGTAAAGTAAGGCAATGTCTACATGTGGTAAAGTAAGGCAATGTCTACATTGGTAAAGTAAGGCAATGTCTACATTGATAAATTAAAGCAATGTCTACATTTGGTAAGATTCGGCAATGTCTACATACATTGGCAAAGTAAGGCAATGTCAATATGTGGTAAAGTAAGGCAATGTCAATACGTCGTAAAGTAAGGTAATGTCTACATTGGTAAAGTAAGGCAATGTCTACATTGATAAGTTAAAGCAATGTCTACATTTGGTAAGATTCGGCAATGTCTACATACATTGGCAAAGTAAGGCAATGTCAATATGTGGTAAAGTAAGGCAATGTCATCATTCGGGTAAGTAAAGCAATGTCATCATTGGGTAAGTTAGGCAATGTCTACATTGGTAAAGTAAGTCAATGTCTACATCGGTCAAGAAAGGCAATGTCTACATTGGTAAAATGTCTACATGTGGTAAAGTAAGGCAATGTCTACATTGGTCAATCTAGGCAATGTCTACATTGGTAATGTAAGGAAATGTCATCATTGTGTAAGTAAGGAAATGTCTACATTTGTCAAGTTAGGCAATGTCAACTTTGATCAAGTTAGGCAATGTCTACATTGGTCAATCTAAGCAATGTCTACAGTGGTAATGTAAGGAAATGTCATCATTGTGTAAGTAAGGAAATGTCTACATTTGTCAAGTTAGCAATGTCTACATTTGTCAAGTTAGGCAATGTCATCATTGGTAAGTTAGGCAATGTCTACATGTGGTAAAGTAAGGCAATGTCTACATTGGTAAAGTAAGGAAATGTCATCATAGGGTAAGTTAGGCAATGTCTACATTGATCAAGTTAGGCAATGTCTACATTGGTCAAGTTAGGCAATGTCCTAAATTGTAGTGTAAGGAAATGTCATCATTGGGTAAGTCAGGCAATGTCTACAATGGTAAAGTTAGGCAATGTGTACATTTGTCAAGTTAGGCAATGTCATCATTGGGTAAGTCAGGCAATGTCTACATGTGGTAAATTAAGGCAATGTCTACATTGGTAAAGTAAGGAAATGTCATCAAAAGGTAAGTTAGGCAATGTCTACATTGATCAAGTTAGGCAATGTCTACATTGGTCAATGTAGGCAATGTCATCATTGGTAAATTTAGGCAATGCCTACATTGGTAAAGTAAGGGCAATGTCTACATTGGTAAAAGTAAAGCAATGCCTACATTGTAAAGTAAGGCAATGTCTACATTGGTAAAGTAAGGCAATGTCTACATTGGTAAAGTAAGGAAATGTCTACATGTGGTAAAGTAAGGCAATGTCTACATTGGTAAAGTAAGGCAATGTCATCATTGGTAAAGTAAGGCAATGTCTACATTGGTAAAGTAAGGCAATGTCTACATAGGTCAAGTAAGGCAATGTCTACATTGGTCAAGTAAGGCAATGTCATCATTGGTAAAGTAAGGCAATGTCTACATTGGTAAAGTAAGGCAATGTCTGCATTGGTTAAGTAAGGCAATGTCTACATTGGTTAAGTAAGGCAATGTATACATTGGTAAAGTAAGACAATGTCTACATTGGTAAAGTAAGGCAATGTCTGCATTGGTAAAGTAAGGTAATGTCTGCATTGGTAAAGTAAGGCAATGTCTACATTGGTAAAGTAAGGCAATGTCTACATTGGTTAAGTAAGGCAATGTCTACATTGGTTAAGTAAGGCAATGTATACATTGGTAAAGTAAGACAAATGTCTACATTGGTAAAGTAAGGCAATGTCTGCATTGGTAAAGTAAGGTAATGTCTGCATTGGTAAAGTAAGGCAATGTCAACATGTGGTAAAGTAAGACAATGTCTACATTGGTAAAGTAAGGCAATGTCTACATTTGTAAAGTAAGGCAATGTCTACATTGGTAAAGTAAGGCAATGTCAATATGTGGTAAAGTAAGGCAATGTCAATATGTGGTAAAGTAAGGCAATGTCTACATTGGTAAAGTAAGGCAATGTCTACATTGGTAAAGTAAGGCAATATCTACATTGGTAAAATAGGCAATATCTACATTGGTAAAGTAAGGCAATGTCAATATGTGGTAAAGTAAGGCAATGTTTACATTTGTAAAGTAAGGCAATATCTACATTGGTAAAGTAAGGCAATGTCAATATGTGGTAAAGTAAGGCAATGTCTACATTGGTAAAGTAAGGCAATGTCTACATTGGTTAAGTAAGGCAATGTCTACATTGGTTAAGTAAGGCAATGTATACATTGGTAAAGTTAGGCAATGTTTACATTGGTAAAGTTAGGCAATGTCTGAATTGGTAAAGTAAGGCAATGTCAATATGTGGTAAAGTAAGGCAATGTCTACATAGGTCAAGTAAGGCAATGTCTACATTGGTAAAGTAAGGCAATGTCTACATTGGTTAAGTAAGGCAATGTCTACATTGGTTAAGTAAGGCAATGTATACATTGGTAAAGTAAGACAATGTCTACATTGGTAAAGTAAGGCAATGTCTGCATTGGTAAAGTAAGGTTATGTCTGCATTGGTAAAGTAAGGCAATGTCAACATGTGGTAAAGTAAGACAATGTCTACATTGGTAAAGTAAGGCAATGTCTACATTTGTAAAGTAAGGCAATGTCTACATTGGTAAAGTAAGGCAATGTCAATATGTGGTAAAGTAAGGCAATGTCAATATGTGGTAAAGTAAGGCAATGTCTACATTGGTAAAGTAAGGCAATGTCTACATTGGTAAAGTAAGGCAATATCTACATTGGTAAAATAAGGCAATATCTACATTGGTAAAATAAGGAAATGTCATTCATTGGGTAAGTTAGGCAATGTCTACATTGTCAAGTTAAGCTAGTCTACATTGGTCAAGTTAGGCAATATCTACATTGTCAAGTTAGGCAATGTCTACATTGGTAAAGTAAGGCAATGTCTACATTGGTCAAGTTAGGCAATGTCTACATTGGTCAAGTTAGGCAATGTCTACATTGGTCAAGATAGGCAATGTCTACATTGGTCAAGTTAGGCAATGTCTACATTGGTCAAGTAAGGCAATGTCTGCATTGGTAAAGTAAGGCAATGTCTACATTGGTCAAGTTAGGCAATGTCTACATTGGTCAAGTAAGGCAATGTCTACATTGGGTAAGTTAGGCAATGTCAACATGTGGTAAAGTAAGACAATGTTGACATTGGTAAAGTTAGGCAATGTCAACATGTGGTAAAGTAAGGCAATGTCTGCATTGGTAAAGTTAGGCAATTTCTGCATTGGTAAAGTAAGGCAATGTCTGCATTGGTAAAGTTAGGCAATGTCTACATTGGTAAAGTAAGGCAATGTCTACATTGGTCAAGTTAGGCAATGTCTACATTGGGTAAGTTAGGCAATGTCTACATTGGTAAAGTAAGGAAATGTCTACATTGGTAAAATAAGGCAATGTCTACATTGGCAAAGTAAGACAATGTCATCATTGGTAAAGTAAGACAATGTCATCATTGGTAAAGTAAGGCAATGTCTACATTGGTAAAGTAAGACAATGTCATCATTGGTAAAGTAAGACAATGTCATCATTGGTAAAGTAAGGCAATGTCTACATTGGTAAAGTAAGACAATGACATCATTGGTAAAGTTAGGCAATGTCTGCATTGGTAAAGTAAGGCAATTTATACATTGGTAAAGTAAGGCAATGACATCATTGGTAAAGTTAGGCAATGTCTACATTGGTAGAGTAAGGCAATGTCTACATTGGTAAAGTTAGGCAATGTCTACATTGGTCAAGTAAGGCAATGTCTGCATTGGTAAAGTTAGGCAATGTCTACATTGGTAAAGTTAGGCAATGTCTACATTGGTCAAGTAAGGCAATGTCTACATTGGGTAAGTTAGGCAATGTCTACATTGGTAAAGTAAGGAAATGTCTACATTGGTAAAGTAAGGCAATGTCTACATTGGCAAAGTAAGGCAATGTCTACATTGGTAAAGTAAGGATATGTCTACATTGGTCAAGTAAGGCAATGTCTACATAGGTCAAGTTTGGGCAATGTCTGCATTGGTCAAGTAAGGAAATGTCTACATTGGTAAAGTAAGGCAATGTCTACATTGGTAAAGTTAGGCAATGACATCATTGGTAAAGTTAGGCAATGTCTACATGTGATAAAGTAAGGCAATGTCTACATACATTGGTAAGTAAGGCAATATCTACATTGGTCAAGTTAGGCAATGTCTACATTGGTCAAGTTAGGCAATGTCTACATTGGTCAAGTTAGGCAATATCTACATTGGTAAAGTTAGGCAATATCTACATTGGTCAAGTTAGGCAATGTCTACATTGGTCAAGTTAGGCAATGTCTACATTGGTCAAGTTAGGCAATGTCTACATGTGATAAAGTAAGGCAATGTCTACATACATTGGTAAGTAAGGCAATATCTACATTGGTCAAGTTAGGCAATGTCTACATTGGTCAAGTTAGGCAATGTCTACATTGGTCAAGTTAGGCAATGTCTACATTGGTCAAGTTAGACAATGTCTACATTTGTCAAGTAAGGCAATGTCATCATTGGGTAAGTTAGGCAATGTTTACATTAGTCAAGTTAGGCAATGACTACATTGGTAAAGTAAGGCAATGGCTACATTTGTCAAGTAAGGCAATGTCATCATTGGGTTAGTTAGGCAATGTTTACATTGGAAAAGTAAGGCAATGTCTGCATTGGGTAAGTTAGGCAATGTCTTCAGTTGGGTTAGATGGCAATGTCTACATTGGTAAAGTTAGGTAATGTCTACTTGTGGTAAAGTAAGGCAATGTCTACATTGGTCAAGTTAGGCAATGTTTACATTGGTAAAGTTGGGCAATATCTACATTGGTAAAGTAAGGCAATGTCTATTGGTAAAGTTCGGCAATGTCTACATTGGTAAAGTTAGGCAATGTCTACATAGGTAAAGTTCGGCAATGTATATTGGTAAAGTTCGGCAATGTCTACATTGGTCAAGTTAGGCAATGTCTACATAGGTCAAGTTAGGCAATGTCTACATTGGTTAAGTTACGCAATGTCTACATTGGTAAAGTAAGGCAATGTCTACATTGGTCAATTTAGGCAATGTCTACATTGGGTAAGTTAGGCAATGTCTACATTGGTCAAGTAAGGCAATGTCTACATTGGGTAATTTAGGCAATGGCTACATTGGTAAAGTAAGGAAATGTCTACATTGGTAAAGTAAGGCAATATCTACATTGGCAAAGTAAGGCAATGTCTACATTGGTAAAGTAAGGATATGTCTACATTGGTCAAGTTAGGCAATTTCTACATTGGTAAAGTAAGGCAATGTCTGCATTGGTAAAGTAAGGCAATGTCTACATTGGTCAAGTTAGGCAATGTCTACATTGGTCAAGTAAGGCAATGTCTACATTGGGTAAGTTAGGCAATGTCTACATTGGTAAAGTAAGGAAATGTCTACATTGGTAAAGTAAGGCAATGTCTACATTGGCAAAGTAAGGCAATGTCTACATTGGTAAAGTAAGGATTTGTCTACATTGGTCAAGTTAGGCAATGTCTACATTGGTCAAGTTAGGCAATGTCAACATGTGGTAAAGTAAGACAATGTCTACATTGGTAAAGTAAGGCAATGTCTACATTGGTAAAGTAAGGCAATGTCTACATTGGTAAAGTAAGGCAATGTCAACATGTGGTAAAGTAAGGAAATGTCATCATTGGTAAAGTAAGGCAATGTCTACATTGGTAAAGTAAGGCAATGTCTACATTGGTAAAGTAAGGCAATGTCAATATGTGGTAAAGTAAGGCAATGTCAACATGTGGTAAAGTAAGGAAATGTCATCATTGGTAAAGTAAGGCAATGTCTACATTGGTTAAGTAAGGCAATGTCTACATTGGTCAATTAATGAAATGTTTACATTGGTAAAGTAAGGCAATGTCTACATGTGGTAAAGAGCTTAGTTTTTGTCAACAGTATCTACAGTATTACTGACTTCACATTTAAGACACCGTTTTATTATACCCGCTTGAGTAATGAATATTGCGCGGCAAATATGAATCTGACTTTGATCAGAGGGCTGACCAGGTCTAGTACTTTCATGGTCTATAATTATTGGTAAAAGTTGGGCAGTTTACTACACAGATCAAGTTAGACAACGTCTACTTTGGTCAAGTTTAGTCAATTTTCTACACATGTCTACTTTAGGCAATGTCGAGATGTTGGTCAAGTTAGGCTATGCATCTACTGGTCAAGTAAGTTAGAATACATACGAATACGATATTAGAATTTCGATGAACAATCTATATATTCCAATTTAAATTTGTCATGTTAGGCAGTAATAGGAAAACATAGAGATTGCCACTTATCTAGATGTTGTCATAATTTGGGCTGCCCCTTGCCGATTGATTTGAGTTTCCTATGTATGTGAAATTGGTGGCTCTGAAGTTTTTTGCAAGTAGGAAAGGCGCACCTTCTCACAAATCATCGGGCAAGGAGCAGCCCAAATGATGATATATAGAGAAGTGGCAGTCTCTATGTTTTGCTCATAATAATTTGGTCCTGAAATGTCAGAGCTTATCCTGACGAAAGCTAGAGAGTTATACACTTGTCCGACAGCGAACCCGTTAAACTATTAACCTATATATTATGAATACCTGTTATAAAAGCCTATCTATTAATTCTTATATTTTACATTTTAGATGGAAAACTGCCCGTGATACCACCACCAACATTAGAAGATCCCGTCAACAGCAAGAAAAGACATCCCATTATTCAACTAGTAGCTGATGACCCTGCAGTGTTGACCTATGACCCAACAGTATCGACCTTTGACCTGACAGGTTTAACCTATGATGGACTGCCACCACCACCAAAACGACTCAAAACATTTGTGTGTGATGAACCCATAGCAACAAATAGCATCACAACTGAGAACATTTTGCTTAAATCTAATAAGCAGACACCTGGCAACGATCACCGAGATCCACTGACGGAGAAATCATTATTACGG
Organism: Ophiura sarsii; assembly: GCA_035610835.1. Classification (NCBI taxonomy): domain Eukaryota; kingdom Metazoa; phylum Echinodermata; class Ophiuroidea; order Amphilepidida; family Ophiuridae; genus Ophiura; species Ophiura sarsii. Next base: position 66,858,927 of record CM069455.1, read on the forward strand.
AATAATAAGTCGTCCAAGATAAGACTGACAAATAGAAAGTATTACTCTGTTAAACCTGAAGAAAAGACTGGTGTCAAATTAAAATCAAATTCATCGTTATCATCGGTATCAGGTGTCAAGAACAATAAGGAGGAGGAGGATGATTTAATGTTAAGTTATTTGCAAGCAAGAAGCAAGGATTATGGTTGCAGTACTAAGGGCACATTAATGAATTATATGAACTCTCAGAGTTGATTATAATGACTTGGACAAGAAACTACACATACAAAAGTAGATTTCTTGATGCAAAATAGAAACTATTTTGAAGTAGTCTTAAATGGGCTGAATGAAGTGTTAAGGACTTCAAGGAATGTGAGCGCACAACTCTAGAGAAAGTAAACTATCCAAGTAAATACTAAATCAAAAAATATAGACTTCCCACAGACATGGCAGTTAAAATAAGGGTCCCTTTCTAGTGATGGTTGTTCAATTCTCTCCCAGCTGTCTTATTTAATGCCTCTCGCCTCCTGGTCAAGGATTACAATCCCTTACCAAAGTGGATGGCCTAATTAGCCTGCAGTTAGCCATCCACATGCCTGTCATGATAATCGAAAGGCTAAAAGTACCATTGACAGGCCATCACTTGCAAGTGACAGGCCATCACTTGCAAGTGACAGGCCATTGATACATCCAAATGAACTGGCAGGCCATCACAACGAACTCGCAGGCCATCACAACGAACTTGCAGGCCATCACAACGAACTCGCAGGCCATCACAATCCAAATAGGCCATCGGTCCACTTGGAAGTGACAGGCCATCCATGACAGGCCTGTCAAGAACCGATCTATTGGGTAATCTATGCGACCTTGAAACTAGCCATCAAAACAAATCTTGACAGGATGCAATAGTCACATGACCTATAACTGCTATTTCAAATTTGTTCAAAAAGGAATGGTAGTTGGTGCTGCTCAGGAGATGTATAAATATTGGTTTCTTTTCAAGGAATTAGCATTTTTATTTGGATGTAGATAATCATAGTTATCTAGATCAGGTATGTGTATGTTTACACTGTAGATGCTTATGGCTAAAATGTGTAAAATTAGTTTATTATAAGTAAAGCTTACTTTTAACAGTGGAATGAATGTTACATTGCTGAATTTTGCAGTCTGTACTTCAGGTAACTTCCAATTCACATGCATGATTTTAACATGATTTGGGGAGTGTAAGGAGGTAGTATGTCTGTCAGGGAGGGGGCAAGTTTTTACATTAAGTACAGTTAGTAGGGATGGGGTTATTGGTATTTTCTAATGGGGCTGTACTTTTCTTCCGGGGGGGGGGGGGGGGGGGGGGGGATGACAAAAGTCAATGGCCATCATTATTTTTTTATGACCCCTCCTACATGAAGTCAGATTTTGTACGACCACCCTCCCACCGAACCTTCCAACCCGGTCCATATAATGGATATATTTGGAGGAATGCACGCGCAAAAAATGCCATTTTGAATGTTTGTAATCTCAATTGCTAAACAAAATTATGACTGCCCCTGTTTGATAATTTTATGAACCCCACCCCCCCCCCCCCCCCCCCCCCCCGCCCCCCACCATATTTGTGACCCTCCCTTCTGAAGAAAATGACAGCCCCTAATTGATATTTATGATTTTGTTCATCAGCACCTTGTCTGGACTTTGGAATTACATCATAATGCCCAAAGGGTGGGTGGGGGGGTGGGGCACTCAACTTCTTTTGGGTAGGGGTGTGCCATCCAGGGTCTCAAAAATGGGGGCTTCGGAGAGTATTTATTTTGGGAAAAAAGCTGGGTCTTAAAAACTGATTTTTTTCTTCAAAAAGCACGGTCTTAAGGGGTGTGGGACCCTCAGCAAAGCTTCCGTAGAACTGCTGTAACGTCTTCATTATTCATTTAATCTATATAAAAGTATACATTTTCTTGAAGAAAAGAGTTAAATAAGTCCAACCATTCACATGGAATTGGCCATTTTGTGATTTTCATGATTTTGGAGGTAACAAATCACGTTATTGGCATTTTTTTTGTCTATTTACAAAAAATATCAAAACACACAAAAAAGCACCAAGGGAATTTGATTAGGATTATAATAAAACTAGTATGACAAAATTTGACAAAATATATTTTAAGCTATCTTTTCCAAACCTAAAACGGGTCAAAAAACGTGTTTGTATCATATTCTCCAAAATGGTCAATTTCATGTTCATGGTTGGATTCATTGAACCCTTTTCTTCAAGAAAATAGATTAAATAAATAATGAAGAATAAGTTACAGCAGTTCTACGGAGGCTATACCCAAGGGTCCACCCCCCCCCCCCCCCACCCCCCCCCCCCCCCCCCCCCCCCCCCCTTAAGAACTGATTTCTTTTTCAAATGTGTGTAGTAAGAATGGAAATTATTAATTTTTCAATAAAATGAGGGAAGGGGTATTAAGAGTGAGCAGAATTAGAGGCCGAAAAAGAGGGTAGAGCCGATCGATGAATGTATGCAGGGCCTCTATAGAAAAGGTCTACCACTAGTGTGAAAGTCAAGGGAGTAAGTTAGCCACTCTGAAGCATGCAAAACGTTGGGTATAAGGGTTTTTCTAATTTACCTTTGGGTACATTTACCTTTGGGTTACCTTTGGGTACAGTAGTTGTGTTCCTATTTATTAATATTCTGTCCAAACCCACTACTTTTGTTTTATTTGTTTCCAAGATTGAAATAAAGACATAGTACTACAAAGTTATACTTTTTCATCAGCCATTTTTATTACTTTTATAAAATATTGACTTCTCACGAAAATCCATTTTTGTTGCATTTCTACACCACACAGATTATCAGTGATGGTAGGCATCACGCTTAAAATAACACTTCGTAAGGAAATCAAAATTGCATTCAGCAAATCATATTATAGATTAAAGTCATATTATGCGATCTTTTCCAAGTGACGCCCTCTATCCTTGATTTTCTTGCAGTTTTGATAATAAATTGTACAGATCTTAAGTTACAGATAGAGCGATACAATTCCTAATTACTTCAAAATCTTGGATTGAATAGTTTGAATAACTGTCGGAGCAGATTTTTTTATTTTTTTTATTTGTTCGTCAATAGAATTCCATGGTTGACACCATGTTAATACCGTTTAAAGTGTTTCCGGCTATGATTCCAAGTACACAAGTGAACACAACAATATGGAATGCTTTATGATGAAAATTGAAACAATACCGTAAAACGGGGACATGGGGTGAATAGGGACAAAAATAAGAAACGCTTTTTAAATGTCACCCGGCCAGTTTGTGTACCGTAAAACGAGGTGATAGGGACATGTTTTTTTGTGTTTTACGGTACACAAACTGGCCGGGTGACATTTAAAATAACTGTTCCCATTTTTGTCCCTATTCACCCCCGTTTTACGGTATGTTAAAAAATTCCTTAAATTGGAAGCAGATTTCCATTAGGATTGGATAAATTTAGGTCTGTGGTCGTTTTTCACAGAAAATACAGTCAAGATAGATTTTTAAGTCCAAGAAAGTCTTTCATGATATCAGTCAGATGCTAACGTTGAGTTAGTCTAATTGTATACGACACGATTTTGTTTTCGCTTGAAAAGAGGATGTCGATCTCGTGCAATTCAATATGCCAAAATGTCAGCCTTATACAATGCCAACATTAAGGCATTTAAATGCGGTTCAACGCCATGTGACTAGGGGGCTTTTCACTAAGGGGAGCAGGGATAGCACTGGATCAAAAATCAGAGAGGTCCCATGACATTTTTCAGGACCCCGTAGGACTTCAAAAAAACAAATTTAAGGAATTTTTATTGTGAGCAAAGGATGGACATGTAATTTACAGAATTTCTTAAGGTTTCCATTTACATACATCGTCAAATTTAAGGGGTCCCTTCAATTTTGATCGGGACCCGCAAGTCTTTCCAATGAGAAACCTGACGCGTCACTAATAGAAAGTGAGAGGTCTAGGACGCGCAGACACGTCAGAATGCGACCCCTGAAGGGGAGCAATAAAATATTAATCCATTATTTTTATATGCTAAAGTCATGTTTGCAGGGACGTTTCTGCTTGAAAATGCCTTTTTTCTGAAGAAGATTTTGTTGTCATTACTGAAAAAATTAGATATATTTCCCGTGGCCCTGACCCCTGTCTCATTAAAAGCTTTAAATTAATAACCTTTTGCGATTATCAATGTATTGCTCTTTACATTGAATCCAAACGTAGCTTGCAGCGACACCGTTTTCACATTTAACCCTAACACTTCCCCCCACTTTTTTCAGAATTTTTTCTTCAACGCGGAAAATCGACCAAAATATCCCCCCGATCCCCCGGGATTTGATCCAGGGACCTCTCGCACCAGAGGCGAGGGATTCCACACTTCACCACGGCTTCTATCACAGTTCTGGGCAGTGTATTGCCCAGACTGTATGTATTGGGTCCATTTTTTGATCAAAATACTTCCACGCCGGGTGGTACCAACGTGCCCAGTCGTGGTATTTTGGGGTATATGGTAGTGTTAGGGTTATAATACCAATTTAGAAACTGGGTTCAATTTGGTTAAAATTTCATCGAATACTCAATAGTTCACCACTAGTTCATATAGAGAACACATAGACACTTCAATGAGTAGTTATGGTCGAGCGGTTACGACTATGGACTAGTCATCTAATGGATTCTCCCCTCGGTTCGAATCTCTGTGTGTATATTTTTACTGAAGGTGAATAATAGTTGTGGCCCTGAACCCTGTCCAAAAATGTATTACAAATAAACATATTTTTGATATAATGTAATACGTTAGGAATATTTCTTGTATAGGCCTATCTATAAAGTTTTTGCTACGACGTCTAAAAATCATCGAAATTACGATGTTTACGAGTAACAAAAATCGTGTTTTTTATTAAATCAGAAATAATATCCTAAATAAATAGGACTTCCCGTCCAAAATGAGCCTAAGATGATCAAAATTGATGGAGGCAATCCGCCACAATCGCGAGTTGTAAGTGACCCAATTTGTATTTGTTTTCTTGAAATCTCACTTTACTGGCGGGCCGGGGCGAACAAAATAGACGGTATTTTCATGCCTTGACTTCTGACTGATTTGTCAAATTTCATTTAAGAGAGAAAAGAATGTGTGTACAAAATTGAAAAAGATCACATAATGTGAGAGTAAAGTCGCACAAAATTTAAACAATGATTTATTCACATATTCAGAAAGTGGATGTCCTCAGGTTTAAAATGACACCGAAGTTGGTATAATAGGCCATTCCAAAGTGAAATAATGATAAATTAAAGTTAATCACCGCTGAATTATTGAATTGGAGAAAAAGACCTTAAACATGTTCAAAGTCATGTCAGTGAAGCTTATATACACTTATACTTATTACATATACTTATGGTATGTGCCGCCCTGAAGACCCCCTTTTCACCCGTTCTGCTAGCTCTTTTAGCTCCTTTTGAGCCTGCATCAGTTCTTAAAGGTCCCAGGAAATGCAAATATAATTGGTACGGTGATTTGAGTCAAGTCTACGAGGAGGAACCAGAAAGCATTCAATATTTGTGCTAGTTGATGATGACATCATTTGTGGAACTATTGATAGCTCAGATGAGTACTATGAAAAGAAAATTCCAGGTGACTGGTTTGAATCTATTCATGATACTCACTGATAATCAACATACCACAAATGATGTCATTTGTGGTGTGTTCATTTTTCTGGCCCTGTTTTTTTGCAATGGAATGTCCCACAAAGACTTGGACCAGGATTATCATCCCATTTCCTGGTACCTTTAAGACCCCCCTATTGAAAATTTTCGTTCCAAAGTCCCTATTTTTTTTGAGAAAAAAAAATGCGTTTTTAAGCCAATTTTTTCGAATATTTGCATTCTTACTACTACTACCTAGCGCTTTACGAAACACCTCAAAGCGCTTAACAAACATAAAAAGAACAATATACACATGAATTAAAGAACCTTATAAAACTAAGACAAGAAAAAACAAAAACAAAACAATGATGAGGAACTACTTGACTTGTAAGAATGTTCTGACAGATTGAAAAGATGAGTCTTCAGTGCAGTCTTGAAGCATACGATGGATTTGATTATGCGGATGGTCGATGGTAGTTGATTCCACAGCTTTGGTGCCGCGGAGGAAAACGTCGGAACGATCGCCGTATGTTGCAGTTATGTATAGCTTTGACAGAAGGGGCTTTAATAACTTGCCACCCGCTGTTGATGATCTAAAGTTCCTCGCGGGAGTGTGGATAGTCAGCATGTCAACTATGTATTGCGGTGCAAGTCCATTAATAGCCTTAAACACGAGTAACAGGATCTTGAACTTGATTCTCTTACTGATGGGCAGCCAATGCAACTGACGTAGAACAGGTTTCATGTGGACGTGGCCTCGAACGCCGGTGACAAGCCTTGCAGCGGCGTTTTGCACTCTTTGGAGTCTGTCAATTTCATTCTGAGGAAGACCATACAATAAACTGTTACATGAGTCAAGTCTTGAGCTCACAAAGGCATGAACCAAAGTTTCTGCTGACGCTTTGTTCAGGTAAATTCTGAGTTTGCCAATATTGTAGAGAGCAAACGAAGCACCACGGCAAACACTACTCACATGTTTATTCATGGTTACATGATCGTCGATAACAACACCGAGAGTACGTGCAGACGATGATGTTGCGACAGCTGCTTCGCCGACACGAAGAGATGGAATTTGTGTGGTAGAGGTGAATCACGAGGTTAGATGAAGGACTTCTGTTTTATTGTCATTTAGCATATTAAAGCTGATTTGTAATCATCCAACTTCTTATGTCCGAGATGCACTTTTCAAGTCGAGAAATAGCGACGTCCTGCTCGTGATCATTGAAATAAAAATAGACCTGGGTGTCATCTGCGTAAATCATGCACTTTAGACCATGTGACGTGATTGTGTCCTCAACTGGGGCAGAGTAAAATGAGAATGCTATTTGTCCGAAGACCGATCCTTGAGGGGCACCCCGATGAACTTGCTTCCAATCTGATCGTATACCATCTATAACAACACATTGTTGCCGCTCTTTGAAGTATGATGTCATCCAACGGAGTGCAGTGCCTGTGATACCAAAACGTTTTTGAAAGCGTTTAAGCAGAATAGAGTGGTCAAGCGTGTCAAATGCCGCTGAGAGATCTAACAGCACTAGAATGACGTGATGATGATCGTCAACAGCCCGCAGGATATCATTTGTAACTCTAACGAGCGCCGTCTCAGTACTGTGGTATTTGCGATATGCTGATTGGTGATTTGCATTTAAATTGTTCCTGCTGACATAGTTTGGGATCTGCTGGCTTGCAATGCGTTCTATGGTCTTGAACAGGAAGGGCAAATTAGATATTGGCCGATAGTTTTTGAAAATGTCCGGATCAGCATTTGCTTTTTTGATCAGTCAGTGTCAGTGGAGTGACAAGACCGCGTTTTAAGTTGGTGGGGATAGTTCCTTCAGAAAGCGAGAGGTTGACAGTCAGAGTGATTACTAATCAAATTTGAAAAACAAACCAGTTCTTAAGACATAATTTTTTGAGAAAATCAGTTCTCGTCATAAAATTCTCTCAGTTCAGTTCCGAAGACACCTTTTAGAGACCATGCACGGCACACCCTACCAAAAACACCCCTACCTTGAAACATTTCAGTAAAAAAATACGAAGTAGTAAAAAGTATTCAGTGTGTGTGATTCCATCATACAGTTGGCTTTCTTTTGTAAATTTATATATTAGTCCAAAATTATATCGTCGTGTAACTGTGAAGAGTCATAATAGTGTAATTAGTTTCGAGCAGAAAATAGTACCATTTTGACAAATTGGGTGCAATTTAAATTTTTAAAAAAATGCGACCCTGATTTTTGAGATTTTAGGGTCTATCGCTGAGGGCAACACCGTTAAAGGCACATTAAGTGGTGTTGAAAATTTTAAATGCTTAAAAATTTACTTCAGAATTCAAGATGAACATTAAAAATGGCCATTACTGTTGTTTCTACTAGCAAAAACACAGCAAAACTTGATTAAAACAATATCATCGCTATTTATTGAAAAACGCCCTCTATGCAAATATGGTTCACGTTATGTATCACGCGTACTGCAGGGGGATACTGTCGGACGTAAAATGCTCGTCCCGCGGGACGAACATTTTTTGAATCGACGTTTTCTTGTACATAGAGGGCTGATTTTTCTTAATACTTTAGGTGTAAGTTCATACATGTAATACAATTATAAAAATATACTAATCCCAGTTTTTATCATAATTTAGGGCGCATCCTCCAACACATCTCTTAGTGCCCCTTTAATTCCCTTATGGTTCGAGTCACAATGGAGTGGTAGTGTCTGTAGGATTAATATAGTTATCCGTAATGATTTTGTGTTAAAGGGAATAGCGCATGGTGAGGAAAAGAACCGCTGACGGCGATTTTGTACCAGCTAAACCTTAGCTCATAACTAATACATCACTTACATCATACGATAGAAAATGCGTTCAATCAAATGAAGGATGGCTGATTGAGTGTGCCCGTCTACATTGGGTTAAGAGATTGTTGTAGAGTCGCACACAATACCGCTTGCATGTAAACATACGTATATAGAACAATTACAGACTGCGCCAATGTCCAACGTGTTTAGATTCAAATAGTCGCCGCGCGCTGTTCAATTTTCGTTAGAATCCTCACCATGACCGCTTCCCTTTAAGACGAGAAGAGCAACTGAGCATGGGTAGCCGTTTGGTAGGGAGCGACTGCCCTTCCTGTCCCAGAAATGCGACTCAGCATCCATCAATCAATTTCTGACAGAAAATGTTGATGTAGCCATTCAAAAACACAATGACCTAGTTTTGTGTTAAAGGCATATTATGTGATCTTTTCAAGATAGCGCCCTCTATTCATTATTTTTTTTAGAAAGTAGATTTTCTTGCAGATTTACATTTCTGATCATAAATTATACATACATTCCAAGTTACAGAGCGATACGATTCCTAATTACCTCAAAATCATGGTTTTAGAGTGAATTTAGAGTAAAAATATAAACTGTCGGAGTTATCCGACAGTTTATTTTCACTCTAAAATCATGATTTTGAAGTAATTAAGAATCGTATCGCCCTGTAACTTGGAATGTATGTACGATTTATGATCAGAAATGTAAATCTGCAAGAAAATCTTCTTTCAATTTTTTTTTTCGATGTTGAGGGCGTTCCCTGGAAAGATCACACAGAACAATCAAGCATGAGTAGCCGTTTGGTGGGGGAGCGACTGCCCTTCCTGTCCCAGAAATGCGACTCAGCATCCATCAATCAATTTCTGACAGAAAATGTTGATGTAGCCATTCAAAAACACAATGACCTAGTTTTGTGTTAAGACGAGCAGAGCAATCAAGCATGAGTAGCCGTTTGGTGGGGAGCGACTGCCCTTCCTGTCCCAGAAATGCGACTCATTGCAGCTACACAGCATCCATCAATCAATTTCTGACAGAGAATGTTAGTGTTGCCATTCAAAAAACACAGTGACCTTATATGGTCACCCATTGTTTTACTGTAGAAGCAGAGCAATCAAGCATGAGTTACGATTCGACTGTGTTGAGGGAGCGACTGCCCTTCCTGTCCCAGAATGAAACTCATTGCAGCTAAACAGGCACAGGCACTCATCAATTTCTGACAGAGAATGTTGATGTAGCCATTCGAAAACACAGTGACCTAATTATGGTCGGCCATTGTTTAAGTGTAGAAGGAAGGGGCGGCTAAAATAGGTATTGATCTTTGTTCACTCCAACTGAAATATTTTGACTTGCTTGGTGAAGCAATTCTTGTCCGTCTACCGATACAGCTTTTCATTCTTGTTGGCCAATCAACATCATCTGTGATAACGACATATGACATTGTTTTACTGTAGAAGGGACGGCTAAATTATTAGTATTAGCCTTAGTTCACTGCAACTGAAATATCTTGACTTGCTTGGCGCTATCATCTACTACGAACAGTTCCTGTCCGTCTACCGATAAAGCTATTCCTTGTGGATATCCAACATCATCTGTGACGAATCCAATGTACTCTCCGTCAGATGTGAATTTATGCACAGCTTTAGGATCACCACCACCATTTCCCACATATATCTCACCACGGATGTGATTACAGCAGACATAGCCAGGTTTCCACTTTTCGACATCAGTAGGAGGCTGGATATCACGGACATTACCACCATAATAGTCCATTAGTTTCACGGTGTTATCTCCACAGCATACAACAAGGTCTCCTTTGGTGGTAACAACAATCTTATACGGTCTAGATTGTGTTGCAAACTTATTAATGAGAGTACCATCTGCCTGGTGGATTGATATGGTGTTACTGTTGTTACCATGGTTACCTAGTCCTGCTATTATTCTACCTGTTGCATCTACAGCAATCGCATAAGGATTACATGGTTTGCCTTTCATATCATATGTAGGAGTCTTTGACAACTGATTGCCTTTACTGTCATAACACAGGAATTTTTTTTTATTACCATCTATGATGTATCTATTGTCAGGTGTAACAGCTATGTCAAACACATGTGTGGGACTGTCTTTGAAGGTGTACTTGACCTGTCCAGTCCTTGTGAACACCTTCACACCATCTTGACCGCTTGTGATTGCTATATCACCATGTTGATTAATAGCAATACCCCGTGGCTCTTCCAGTAAAGTACCCTTGCCGATTTGAGAGGTCTTTGCCCACTTATAGTCTTTTGATAAATGACCAAATACAGGAATGGTAGGAGAAGCAGCGGGTACATATCGGAGATAACCAAGCGAGACATCAGCTGGTATCGGCTGTGATTGGTTGACATTGTGTAGACACTCTGACAAGGACGCGTAGCTTGATGTGATCTCATACTCCGATCCAGATTGAATGAACTTTGATCCCCGTTGGCAAGCTCCCTCGATGTCCTTCAGATGTCCTTCAAGATCTTCTTTCGCCAGAGTCAATGTCTTTATTCTTTTCACTTCCTCTCCATCTATGTCCGCTTCAATTTTGTTGAAAATATCATCCACGCGTTGAATGTATTCTCTTCGTGCCTCAGAAAGCGCCCCCTTTGCCAATCGTGCTGATTTCTTTAATTCCTCACAGACCTGCTCGGTATTCCTCACTGCGGCAATATATTTTGTCTTAGTTCCCTCACATTCCTTGATCATCTTTTCAACACTGGAGGTTTTTATCTTTGCTGCATCTGTCTCACTGCTTCTCTTGTGGTCATGGGCGCAGACGTTTAGACTAATGCAGTGGTAGCACACAGGTCTTTGCTCGGTTTCACAGTAAAACTCAACGATGACTTTGTCATGGACTTTGCAGTATCTTCCTTCTTCACTGACTTTTCCAGAAAGTATAGCTTCAATAGTAACAACTCTGTGACGTGAAGTCATCTTGAGACCCTTATGGAAGATATGGCAGTCATCGCACAGGTCATCCTTGCAATCGAAGCAGTGAAAGTTGACGCAATTGTCAGGTTTTTTGCAGTTACTGCAGGTTTTGACCTGGAATGAATAAGTACGTACAAAAATCAACTAAACAATCAGTGCACGCTTTAATGGAAGAACCATAACATGCACAGATGGGATTTTCTATATCAACTATGATAGGTTCATTGGAGGTGAGGTGCTTTAGTTGATGGGATGGGTGATTGGGGTTGTATTAGTGGGTGGGCAGGGTTGGCAGGATGACAAGTGGACAGATGGGTGGGTATTTCTGCTCGGGAGGTTGATAGGATGGGTGGTCGTTTGTTTGGGTGATTGGCTTGTTTGTTTGTTGGTTGTTAGTTGATAGGTCAGTTGGTTTGATATTTGGTAGGTTTGTTTGGTTTGTTGGTTGGTTGGTTAGTTAGTTGATGGGTCAGTTGGTTTGATGGTTGGTTGGTTTATTAGTTGGTTGGTCAGTTGATTGGTCAGTTTGGATGGTTGGTAGGTTGGTTTGGTTTACGTTTATTGGTTGGTTGGTTGTGTGAGTGGGTGTTGAGTGATTAACAACCATTTATTGGTTAATTGGTTGATTACGGGTGCTTGGTTGGTCTTTGGTTGGTTGGTTAAATGGTTGGTTGGTCGGTGGGTTAGGTTTTTGGTTGGTTGGTTCGTCGGTTGGTTGGTCAGTTTTTTGGTTAGATAGTTCTTTTATTTAGAGAATAATGACTGCGTAACAACTGTTTTCGTGAATTTGTTTTGAAATCTGAGGGACAATTCCGAATGACCAGAACAACAACCGAGGATTTCAAAACAAATTCACGAAAACAGTTGTTACGCAATCATTATTCTCATCTCATTAATTACTCAAAAAGATGCATATTTATCATCCAATTGATTTGTACCGATATAATCGCGCTAATAAATAATTAGTTTTCTGTTTATTTCACCCACCCTTCTTAGTTATTGAAACCACGGACGCTCCAATTATGTATCCTGGATTGAGACAGTCCAACTCGGATCATCCCCTCATTAACATTTTTATCATTCAACCAATCAGAAATAAGCTTTAATCGTGTTTGCTCATAACTCATTGAATATTCAGTTTATGGGCGTGAGGCTTTTTTGATTGGTCGGTTAATGAGCGAAACAATCGAACACTTTGGCGCAGTACTTTCGGACAATTATTGGTAACCTGCGCCGGCGTGCGCGTTCTTATCTAACGATTAATTTTATTGGAACACACTTGGTACGCAGCCATCGCGATTATTCATGAAGTAATGAATATTTATTAAGTGTTTTGGTTAGATTTTGGTTGATTGGATGGTTGACTGCTCTGTAGGTTAGTTTTGTTATCAATTTTGGTTGGTTGGTGGGCTGGCCTTTTGGTGTTAAATTGTTGGTCGGTCGGCCGATTAGGTTTTTGGTTGGTATGCTTGTTCAGTAGGTTAGGTTGGTTTTTTGGTTGATTGAGTAACGGTGTTTCGTTAGATTTTGGTTGGTTAGTTGAATATTTCGCGAACGATGTTGGTTGGTTTATTGAGTAACAGGGGTTTTTGATGGTCAATTTTGTTTGTTTGATTGGTTGTTTGGTTGATTGGTTGGGTAGTTGGATTAATTGTAGATTGGTTGCATTTATGAACGGGTGTTTGGTTGTGTTTTGGTTAGTTGGTTGGCTGGTTAAATGATTGGGTGATCTGGTGGTCGGATGGCTAGTCGTACGGTTGCTTATGGTTTGGTCAATTTTGGTTTGTAGGTTGGTTGATTGGACTTTTGGTTGGCTGGGTGGTTAGTTTAATGGTTGACTGATAGGTTGGATGAATGGTTGGTCGAACGGTCAGTCAGGGCTGGTTGGTTGGTTGGTTGGTTTGTTGGCCTGTGATAGTTGGTCCTTTGGTTGGTTTGGTGGTTACCTTATTAGTTGATGGTTGGGATTTGGTTAGTTGCTTCGTTGAATGATTGGTCGGTAGGTCGGTTAAGGTTTTGGTTTGTTTGTTTGTTGTTAGGTTGGTTATCTGGTTGCTTTGTTTATTGAGTACCGGATGAATTTTTAGATTTACGTAGGATTGTTGGTCAAACTGAAATTTTGGTTGGTTGGTTGACAGATAAATGACTAGCTTTTAATTTATTTAGATTTGCTGGATGTCTGATTAGCCTTTTGGTAGGATGGTTTGTTTGTTTCAATTGGTTGGGGTTTGGTTTGTAAGCCTTGGTTGGTGGCATGGTTGGTTGGTTGGATGATTTATTGGTTCATCGGTTGATTGTCTATTAAAGACCCAGGCATCTACTCATTCCAACAGTAGCCTAATCCAACCAATCTGCCAATCTGACACATTTGAGAAATAGAGGGCGCTGCCATACCAAATGTTTTAAATCCATTTTACTCTTGATATCCATGTTCCATGTTTGACTACGATTCCTTTATGGTTAAATGTATTTTCAAATATTGTTCGTATAAATCATTTGATATAACAAAGATAAACGATAAGAACATAAATATGTAATTTTACGATGCCCCTTTTTTAATTAATTAAACACCATTGATTCTGTATTTGGTAAATAATATCTAGTAAGATTCACAGTCAGTTTCTCAACCATTTAGTAGATGCCTGGGGCTTTAACGGGTGTTTAGTTGCGATTTGGTTAGACGGTTGAATTGTTGAGGTGATAGATTACGGTAGTTATTTAGTTGATTTGTTGGTTGGTTGGTTGGTTGATTGATTAACGGGTGTTTGGTTAAATTTTTGTTGGTTGGTTGAATGTTTGATTGGTTGGTTGAATGGGTTGGCCGGTTGAACGGGTTAGTCGGTTGATCGGATTGATCGGTTGGTCTGTTAGGTATTGGACAATTTAGGTTGGTTGAATGGCTGATTAGCCTTTTGGTTGGATGGAAGATTAGTTTATTTGTTGATTGGTTGATTGATTAACGCATGTTTGGTTGGCCTGTGGTTAGTTGGTTGGTGGTATTGTTGGTTGATGTATTGGTTGATTTGTTTGTAGGTTGCTTTGTTTATTTATTAACGGGTGGTTAGATTTTGGTTGGTTGGTTGAATGGTTGGTTGGTTGGTCGATTGACGGGTTGGTAGGTTGAACGGGTTAGTTGATTGAATGGGTTGGTCGGTTGAATAGGTTGGTTCGTTGAACGGGTTGGTAGGTTGGTTAGTTAGGTATTGGACAATTTAGGTTGATTTGGTGGTTGAAAGTCTTTTGGTTGGATGGGAGGCTAGTTTATTGGTTAGTTGATTAACGCATGTTTGGTTGGGGCTTGGTTTCCGTTAGTTAATTGGTTGGTGGTATCGTCGGTTGGTTGTTGATTTTGGTTGATCGGTTGATTTTATTATTTATTAATGGATGTTTAGCTCAATTTTGGTTAGATGGTTGAATTGTTGAGATGGTAGGTTAGTTATTTGGTTGATTTGTTGGCTAGTTGCTTGGTTTTATTGATTAACGGATGTTTGGTTATATTTTGGTTGGATGGTTGAATGGTTGGTTGGTCGGTTAAATGGTTGGTCGTCATGGTTGGTCGGTTAGTAAATTATGTTTTGGACAATTGGGTTCATTGGTTGATTGATTAACACTTGTTTCGTTTGTGAGTTGGTGGGACGACACCTTGCATATATTATATACTATTATTTTTGTAATAATTTAGCTCTGACTTTGTATTGATATGTTGTAGGGGAGAGCGGGGAGTGTAGACCCTATAGGGGCAGGTTCGCCCACCACGTGATTCACATCATTGCGGCCATGCTGCTTGAATTTGACGAACACATAATATGTTCCGCTGTTTGTTGCGATCTTCCCATAACATGGCTGATCTCCGTATAATTTTTGTCAAATTATCATCTAAATACAAGTTTTACATCACAAAATTGGATTTTCTTCCATTTTTGATATTGATATTTTTTCTAAAGATATTCGTACAGAAGATTGTAATGTAAATAATCATTAGGTACGTATGGGATTAGTTATGGATTTATTGCTGTCATAAACCCGTCATTGTATGTGGGACATGCGTGGTTATCGGGTCAATGTACTTTTTGTGCTAGGGCACATTCGCCCTTTCATGATGGGGCATGTTCGCCAATGGGGATTCACATGTTACTCATAAACTCGTAACGTGTTGTCTGTTTGGTTGCCTGGTGGTTTGTTTGTTTATTTACCAATGAAGGAAGGAAAAGTAAGAAAGGACAGTGGCGACACCAGAATCAACATTTGGTGTGTTGTTTTGGGGGGGGGGGGGTCAAACAAATGCCTGAAATTAGCTTAAAGGGACACAAAATAGTGTTGAAGATTTGTTTTCTAAAACTAATTTACTACAGAATTTAAGATGAACATTTAAAATTACCATTATTGTTGTTTCTACTCACAAAAACACAGCAAAACTTGATCATAAAACAATACCATCGCTATATTGAACATTTTCTTAAAACATTGCATTTTTGTAAGGAAAATCGCTGGTGTCTTTGATACTGTTTGACTGACTGCCCCCCCCCCCCCACCCCCCCCCCCCCCCCCCCCCCCCCCCCCCCCCCCCCCGCCCCTACACTCACACACTGCCTATATACAACATGCTAGTGTTAGAACCTACCTCTTTACTCTTTTCACTATCCTGGAGACTGCTAACTAGAAAGTGCACAGGAAATCCTTTCACTCCTTCTGGCAAAGAAACCTCCTTTCTACAGAATGGACAGACCAGCTTGCCTTTGACTTTGCTCTTCTTAGCCCAGTCTTCCAAACACTCCACACAGAATCCGTGTTGACATGGTAACGCTCTGGGATCCTGACATTGCTTATGACAGATGGCACACTGCAAGATATTCTTGGCGGTTTTCTCAACGGTAGATGCAACTTCAGCCATGTTGGAAAGATATAGGTTGGTACGGTTTGCGTCAACTAGAAAACGGGCGTTGCAACCAGCCAGATCGCCAAGTTAATATAGAGCGTGGTCATGTGATGATTTGATAAAAATATCACGTCACAAATAAATGTAGTGTATCATTGCTAACTTGCCATTTGAAATATCTGGTAACAAAGACCTACAATCGCGGCCATAATTAGTTGGAACATCCATGTAAATAAATAATGACCCTTTCGTGCGTTCCCGTTTGCGCAAAATGTACACTATCAAAACATTGCTGTCTTTGACGGAAGGCTTAAAGCCTTTCCTAAACATTAATAACTCCCCCCTCCCCACTGGGCAATGTTGGCCCTTCCCAGTATCCCGTAACCCAAAAATCATGTTTCAACATTGATCCAGGGGGAGAGGGGGAGTTTTTAAACACACGTATAAAAGTGTTCCAACAATATTGGCCGAGATTGTCTCCTCGAGTGACAAATGTAAAGTTTTCGATTAGTTTAAATCATTGTATTTTCGTAACGGCTAATTCGAGTTTATTGATACTTGGAGATCATTTTGCCTACATACCATAGATAAAAGTGAATGACAAAATTTGATCTTTTCATTAACGGTTTTAGGGAACGGTCACTTTTAATTAGATATAAGGTCTATTTCTGGTGTATTTTTGTTCATAAAATGGTCACATGGATTCACTTTATGTCCAGAACTATTTAACAGATCGCTGTAAAATTAGCAGAATGTGATAATAGTATTATGCCCACTGTTCATACTATTAATTTAAACATTTGTGTTTGATTTATTTAGAGAAACGGTCACATTTGAATTGGAATTAGATAGTTTAGGTCTAATGTCAAATTGGAAAGTTGTGATTATCTATATGAATTTGTTCTATTTTTTCAACAAACTTCACGCAATTTTAACAATCGACTTATTTATTGTTTTAAATATGATAAATAAATAAATAAATAAATAAATATACTAATAAATAAATAAATAAATAAATAAATAAATAACAAATAATCCTAATTGTACAGATTCATGTAGCTCTATTTAACACTTTCCACGCGGCAGTCGTCTGTATACGACATTCCAATTTTTCACAAAATGTTTAAAATTGCAGACTAATCATAACATGTTCTATAACTTATACACCACCAACGCTCTTAGTCCCCTCCCCAACATAGAAGTTGATATCAAGCATTTGAAAATCATAGTCGGTAGACTAATAAAATATGTAAAACACACAGGACCGGCTTGTTATGATTGTATTTAAAAAGAAACTCGTAGCTCTCTTTTATTGACATGTCAACCATAAACATATTGGTATACCTCCTTGCGTTATAATGCATAGTAAAACATACACCCCCCCCCCCCCCCACCCACCCCATCCCAACCTTTACATAGAGATACATATTAAGCGTCGCTCGCAGTGAAATGATATGCAATCTCGTGTCAACAAATCATAGATATAACAGGTTACAATGTAATTCTGGAACTTTGTGTGCATGTCGAGGCTATATTCACAGTAAGCCAGCACACTACACGCAAAATCAATTGACGCGACAGTATGCCACGATAAGTTAAAGAAAAGTAGGTCAAAGACTTTTATCTGAAAATGATGGCATACTGTTGAAACTCGACATTCCCGTAATATTTTGGACTCCTGATTGAAAATATCCCATGGATTACTGTTATGGCCTATCCAAATACGTTGTCAAATTGAACTATATACAGTGCATTAACAATAACGACTGACCATATCGATTATGTCTATAATTGTCCTGATATCTTTTAAAACGCTGTTCCGTGGTATGGTCTCATCCGTGGTGAAGTGGTTAAGAGCGCTGTTGTTGCGTTGCTTTCATGCTTTCAAACCAAATGTTGTAAGTTCGAGCCTGGCACCGGACTATGTTTTGAATAATTTTTTTAAATAATGTCTAATTCCCCCGTAGACTTTTAAAAATACCATATAACAATTAATTTAACTTGTTGGCGATAGCGCCCCTTCCCCTTCCTTGTTATGTAATCCATTTTGAATGACGCAGGAGTCGCGTAAGCGACGAAAATGTGTTCCAGCATGTTTAGCTGTTGGTATATGTGATCGAGAAACCATTTAAATTTAAATTACTGGCAACATCCATAATTTATTGGGCATTTAGTATGCCAAATATACCTCTGTAATTAAAAGTGACCTATCCCTAACAGTAAGTTGAGGCATGACCTTTTAAGTAGTTGGCCACGTGACCAATAACATAACCTATCTATCCTTCAAATCTGGTAAAGAAAGCTTTATTGAATCAAAAGTTATGCCCAAAACCCTTAAAACAGATGATTTTTTTAACAGATGATTCAGACAATCGCGGCCATAATTAGTTGGAACATCCATGTAATAATGACCCTTTCGTGCGTTCCCGTTTGCGCAAAATGTACACTATCAAAACATTGCTGTCTTTGACGGAAGGCTTAAAGCCTTTCCTAAACATTAATAACTCCCCCCTCCCCACTGGGCAATGTTGGCCCTTCCCAGTATCCCGTAACCCAAAAATCATGTTTCAACATTGATCCAGGGGGAGAGGGGGAGTTTTTAAACACACGTATAAAAGTGTTCCAACAATATTGGCCGAGATTGTCTCCTCGAGTGACAAATGTAAAGTTTTCGATTAGTTTAAATCATTGTATTTTCGTAACGGCTAATTCGATTTTATTGATACTTGGAGATCATTTTGCCTACATACCATAGATAAAAGTGAATGACAAAATTTGATCTTTTCATTAACGGTTTTAGGGAACGGTCACTTTTAATTAGATATAAGGTCTATTTCTGGTGTATTTTTGTTCATAAAATGGTCACATGGATTCACTTTATGTCCAGAACTATTTAACAGATCGCTGTAAAATTAGCAGAATGTGATAATAGTATTATGCCCACTGTTCATACTATTAATTTAAACATTTGTGTTTGATTTATTTAGAGAAACGGTCACATTTGAATTGGAATTAGATAGTTTAGGTCTAATGTCAAATTGGAAAGTTGTGATTATCTATATGAATTTGTTCTATTTTTTCAACAAACTTCACGCAATTTTAACAATCGACTTATTTATTGTTTTAAATATGATAAATAAATAAATAAATAAATAAATATACTAATAAATAAATAAATAAATAAATAAATAAATAACAAATAATCCTAATTGTACAGATTCATGTAGCTCTATTTAACACTTTCCACGCGGCAGTCGTCTGTATACGACATTCCAATTTTTCACAAAATGTTTAAAATTGCAGACTAATCATAACATGTTCTATAACTTATACACCAACGCTCTTAGTCCCCTCCCCAACATAGAAGTTGATATCAAGCATTTGAAAATCATAGTCGGTAGACTAATAAAATATGTAAAACACACAGGACCGGCTTGTTATGATTGTATTTAAAAAGAAACTCGTAGCTCTCTTTTATTGACATGTCAACCATAAACATATTGGTATACCTCCTTGCGTTATAATGCATAGTAAAACATACACCCCCCCCCCCCCCCCCACCCACCCCATCCCAACCTTTACATAGAGATACATATTAAGCGTCGCTCGCAGTGAAATGATATGCAATCTCGTGTCAACAAATCATAGATATAACAGGTTACAATGTAATTCTGGAACTTTGTGTGCATGTCGAGGCTATATTCACAGTAAGCCAGCACACTACACGCAAAATCAATTGACGCGACAGTATGCCACGATAAGTTAAAGAAAAGTAGGTCAAAGACTTTTATCTGAAAATGATGGCATACTGTTGAAACTCGACATTCCCGTAATATTTTGGACTCCTGATTGAAAATATCCCATGGATTACTGTTATGGCCTATCCAAATACGTTGTCAAATTGAACTATATACAGTGCATTAACAATAACGACTGACCATATCGATTATGTCTATAATTGTCCTGATATCTTTTAAAACGCTGTTCCGTGGTATGGTCTCATCCGTGGTGAAGTGGTTAAGAGCGCTGTTGTTGCGTTGCTTTCATGCTTTCAAACCAAATGTTGTAAGTTCGAGCCTGGCACCGGACTATGTTTTGAATAATTTTTTTAAATAATGTCTAATTCCCCCGTAGACTTTTAAAAATACCATATAACAATTAATTTAACTTGTTGGCGATAGCGCCCCTTCCCCTTCCTTGTTATGTAATCCATTTTGAATGACGCAGGAGTCGCGTAAGCGACGAAAATGTGTTCCAGCATGTTTAGCTGTTGGTATATGTGATCGAGAAACCATTTAAATTTAAATTACTGGCAACATCCATAATTTATTGGGCATTTAGTATGCCAAATATACCTCTGTAATTAAAAGTGACCTATCCCTAACAGTAAGTTGAGGCATGACCTTTTAAGTAGTTGGCCACGTGACCAATAACATAACCTATCTATCCTTCAAATCTGGTAAAGAAAGCTTTATTGAATCAAAAGTTATGCCCAAAACCCTTAAAACAGATGATTTTTTTAACAGATGATTCAGACAATCGCGGCCATAATTAGTTGGAACATCCATGTAATAATGACCCTTTCGTGCGTTCCCGTTTGCGCAAAATGTACACTATCAAAACATTGCTGTCTTTGACGGAAGGCTTAAAGCCTTTCCTAAACATTAATAACTCCCCCCTCCCCACTGGGCAATGTTGGCCCTTCCCAGTATCCCGTAACCCAAAAATCATGTTTCAACATTGATCCAGGGGGAGAGGGGGAGTTTTTAAACACACGTATAAAAGTGTTCCAACAATATTGGCCGAGATTGTCTCCTCGAGTGACAAATGTAAAGTTTTCGATTAGTTTAAATCATTGTATTTTCGTAACGGCTAATTCGATTTTATTGATACTTGGAGATCATTTTGCCTACATACCATAGATAAAAGTGAATGACAAAATTTGATCTTTTCATTAACGGTTTTAGGGAACGGTCACTTTTAATTAGATATAAGGTCTATTTCTGGTGTATTTTTGTTCATAAAATGGTCACATGGATTCACTTTATGTCCAGAACTATTTAACAGATCGCTGTAAAATTAGCAGAATGTGATAATAGTATTATGCCCACTGTTCATACTATTAATTTAAACATTTGTGTTTGATTTATTTAGAGAAACGGTCACATTTGAATTGGAATTAGATAGTTTAGGTCTAATGTCAAATTGGAAAGTTGTGATTATCTATATGAATTTGTTCTATTTTTTCAACAAACTTCACGCAATTTTAACAATCGACTTATTTATTGTTTTAAATATGATAAATAAATAAATAAATAAATAAATATACTAATAAATAAATAAATAAATAAATAAATAAATAACAAATAATCCTAATTGTACAGATTCATGTAGCTCTATTTAACACTTTCCACGCGGCAGTCGTCTGTATACGACATTCCAATTTTTCACAAAATGTTTAAAATTGCAGACTAATCATAACATGTTCTATAACTTATACACCAACGCTCTTAGTCCCCTCCCCAACATAGAAGTTGATATCAAGCATTTGAAAATCATAGTCGGTAGACTAATAAAATATGTAAAACACACAGGACCGGCTTGTTATGATTGTATTTAAAAAGAAACTCGTAGCTCTCTTTTATTGACATGTCAACCATAAACATATTGGTATACCTCCTTGCGTTATAATGCATAGTAAAACATACACCCCCCCCCCCCCACCCACCCCATCCCAACCTTTACATAGAGATACATATTAAGCGTCGCTCGCAGTGAAATGATATGCAATCTCGTGTCAACAAATCATAGATATAACAGGTTACAATGTAATTCTGGAACTTTGTGTGCATGTCGAGGCTATATTCACAGTAAGCCAGCACACTACACGCAAAATCAATTGACGCGACAGTATGCCACGATAAGTTAAAGAAAAGTAGGTCAAAGACTTTTATCTGAAAATGATGGCATACTGTTGAAACTCGACATTCCCGTAATATTTTGGACTCCTGATTGAAAATATCCCATGGATTACTGTTATGGCCTATCCAAATACGTTGTCAAATTGAACTATATACAGTGCATTAACAATAACGACTGACCATATCGATTATGTCTATAATTGTCCTGATATCTTTTAAAACGCTGTTCCGTGGTATGGTCTCATCCGTGGTGAAGTGGTTAAGAGCGCTGTTGTTGCGTTGCTTTCATGCTTTCAAACCAAATGTTGTAAGTTCGAGCCTGGCACCGGACTATGTTTTGAATAATTTTTTTAAATAATGTCTAATTCCCCCGTAGACTTTTAAAAATACCATATAACAATTAATTTAACTTGTTGGCGATAGCGCCCCTTCCCCTTCCTTGTTATGTAATCCATTTTGAATGACGCAGGAGTCGCGTAAGCGACGAAAATGTGTTCCAGCATGTTTAGCTGTTGGTATATGTGATCGAGAAACCATTTAAATTTAAATTACTGGCAACATCCATAATTTATTGGGCATTTAGTATGCCAAATATACCTCTGTAATTAAAAGTGACCTATCCCTAACAGTAAGTTGAGGCATGACCTTTTAAGTAGTTGGCCACGTGACCAATAACATAACCTATCTATCCTTCAAATCTGGTAAAGAAAGCTTTATTGAATCAAAAGTTATGCCCAAAACCCTTAAAACAGATGATTTTTTTAACAGATGATTCAGACAATCGCGGCCATAATTAGTTGGAACATCCATGTAATAATGACCCTTTCGTGCGTTCCCGTTTGCGCAAAATGTACACTATCAAAACATTGCTGTCTTTGACGGAAGGCTTAAAGCCTTTCCTAAACATTAATAACTCCCCCCTCCCCACTGGGCAATGTTGGCCCTTCCCAGTATCCCGTAACCCAAAAATCATGTTTCAACATTGATCCAGGGGGAGAGGGGGAGTTTTTAAACACACGTATAAAAGTGTTCCAACAATATTGGCCGAGATTGTCTCCTCGAGTGACAAATGTAAAGTTTTCGATTAGTTTAAATCATTGTATTTTCGTAACGGCTAATTCGATTTTATTGATACTTGGAGATCATTTTGCCTACATACCATAGATAAAAGTGAATGACAAAATTTGATCTTTTCATTAACGGTTTTAGGGAACGGTCACTTTTAATTA
Organism: Ophiura sarsii; assembly: GCA_035610835.1. Classification (NCBI taxonomy): domain Eukaryota; kingdom Metazoa; phylum Echinodermata; class Ophiuroidea; order Amphilepidida; family Ophiuridae; genus Ophiura; species Ophiura sarsii. Next base: position 66,882,351 of record CM069455.1, read on the forward strand.
GATATAAGGTCTATTTCTGGTGTATTTTTGTTCATAAAATGGTCACATGGATTCACTTTATGTCCAGAACTATTTAACAGATCGCTGTAAAATTAGCAGAATGTGATAATAGTATTATGCCCACTGTTCATACTATTAATTTAAACATTTGTGTTTGATTTATTTAGAGAAACGGTCACATTTGAATTGGAATTAGATAGTTTAGGTCTAATGTCAAATTGGAAAGTTGTGATTATCTATATGAATTTGTTCTATTTTTTCAACAAACTTCACGCAATTTTAACAATCGACTTATTTATTGTTTTAAATATGATAAATAAATAAATAAATAAATAAATATACTAATAAATAAATAAATAAATAAATAAATAAATAACAAATAATCCTAATTGTACAGATTCATGTAGCTCTATTTAACACTTTCCACGCGGCAGTCGTCTGTATACGACATTCCAATTTTTCACAAAATGTTTAAAATTGCAGACTAATCATAACATGTTCTATAACTTATACACCAACGCTCTTAGTCCCCTCCCCAACATAGAAGTTGATATCAAGCATTTGAAAATCATAGTCGGTAGACTAATAAAATATGTAAAACACACAGGACCGGCTTGTTATGATTGTATTTAAAAAGAAACTCGTAGCTCTCTTTTATTGACATGTCAACCATAAACATATTGGTATACCTCCTTGCGTTATAATGCATAGTAAAACATACACCCCCCCCCCACCCACCCCATCCCAACCTTTACATAGAGATACATATTAAGCGTCGCTCGCAGTGAAATGATATGCAATCTCGTGTCAACAAATCATAGATATAACAGGTTACAATGTAATTCTGGAACTTTGTGTGCATGTCGAGGCTATATTCACAGTAAGCCAGCACACTACACGCAAAATCAATTGACGCGACAGTATGCCACGATAAGTTAAAGAAAAGTAGGTCAAAGACTTTTATCTGAAAATGATGGCATACTGTTGAAACTCGACATTCCCGTAATATTTTGGACTCCTGATTGAAAATATCCCATGGATTACTGTTATGGCCTATCCAAATACGTTGTCAAATTGAACTATATACAGTGCATTAACAATAACGACTGACCATATCGATTATGTCTATAATTGTCCTGATATCTTTTAAAACGCTGTTCCGTGGTATGGTCTCATCCGTGGTGAAGTGGTTAAGAGCGCTGTTGTTGCGTTGCTTTCATGCTTTCAAACCAAATGTTGTAAGTTCGAGCCTGGCACCGGACTATGTTTTGAATAATTTTTTTAAATAATGTCTAATTCCCCCGTAGACTTTTAAAAATACCATATAACAATTAATTTAACTTGTTGGCGATAGCGCCCCTTCCCCTTCCTTGTTATGTAATCCATTTTGAATGACGCAGGAGTCGCGTAAGCGACGAAAATGTGTTCCAGCATGTTTAGCTGTTGGTATATGTGATCGAGAAACCATTTAAATTTAAATTACTGGCAACATCCATAATTTATTGGGCATTTAGTATGCCAAATATACCTCTGTAATTAAAAGTGACCTATCCCTAACAGTAAGTTGAGGCATGACCTTTTAAGTAGTTGGCCACGTGACCAATAACATAACCTATCTATCCTTCAAATCTGGTAAAGAAAGCTTTATTGAATCAAAAGTTATGCCCAAAACCCTTAAAACAGATGATTTTTTTAACAGATGATTCAGACAATCGCGGCCATAATTAGTTGGAACATCCATGTAATAATGACCCTTTCGTGCGTTCCCGTTTGCGCAAAATGTACACTATCAAAACATTGCTGTCTTTGACGGAAGGCTTAAAGCCTTTCCTAAACATTAATAACTCCCCCCTCCCCACTGGGCAATGTTGGCCCTTCCCAGTATCCCGTAACCCAAAAATCATGTTTCAACATTGATCCAGGGGGAGAGGGGGAGTTTTTAAACACACGTATAAAAGTGTTCCAACAATATTGGCCGAGATTGTCTCCTCGAGTGACAAATGTAAAGTTTTCGATTAGTTTAAATCATTGTATTTTCGTAACGGCTAATTCGATTTTATTGATACTTGGAGATCATTTTGCCTACATACCATAGATAAAAGTGAATGACAAAATTTGATCTTTTCATTAACGGTTTTAGGGAACGGTCACTTTTAATTAGATATAAGGTCTATTTCTGGTGTATTTTTGTTCATAAAATGGTCACATGGATTCACTTTATGTCCAGAACTATTTAACAGATCGCTGTAAAATTAGCAGAATGTGATAATAGTATTATGCCCACTGTTCATACTATTAATTTAAACATTTGTGTTTGATTTATTTAGAGAAACGGTCACATTTGAATTGGAATTAGATAGTTTAGGTCTAATGTCAAATTGGAAAGTTGTGATTATCTATATGAATTTGTTCTATTTTTTCAACAAACTTCACGCAATTTTAACAATCGACTTATTTATTGTTTTAAATATGATAAATAAATAAATAAATAAATAAATATACTAATAAATAAATAAATAAATAAATAAATAAATAACAAATAATCCTAATTGTACAGATTCATGTAGCTCTATTTAACACTTTCCACGCGGCAGTCGTCTGTATACGACATTCCAATTTTTCACAAAATGTTTAAAATTGCAGACTAATCATAACATGTTCTATAACTTATACACCAACGCTCTTAGTCCCCTCCCCAACATAGAAGTTGATATCAAGCATTTGAAAATCATAGTCGGTAGACTAATAAAATATGTAAAACACACAGGACCGGCTTGTTATGATTGTATTTAAAAAGAAACTCGTAGCTCTCTTTTATTGACATGTCAACCATAAACATATTGGTATACCTCCTTGCGTTATAATGCATAGTAAAACATACACCCCCCCCCCACCCACCCCATCCCAACCTTTACATAGAGATACATATTAAGCGTCGCTCGCAGTGAAATGATATGCAATCTCGTGTCAACAAATCATAGATATAACAGGTTACAATGTAATTCTGGAACTTTGTGTGCATGTCGAGGCTATATTCACAGTAAGCCAGCACACTACACGCAAAATCAATTGACGCGACAGTATGCCACGATAAGTTAAAGAAAAGTAGGTCAAAGACTTTTATCTGAAAATGATGGCATACTGTTGAAACTCGACATTCCCGTAATATTTTGGACTCCTGATTGAAAATATCCCATGGATTACTGTTATGGCCTATCCAAATACGTTGTCAAATTGAACTATATACAGTGCATTAACAATAACGACTGACCATATCGATTATGTCTATAATTGTCCTGATATCTTTTAAAACGCTGTTCCGTGGTATGGTCTCATCCGTGGTGAAGTGGTTAAGAGCGCTGTTGTTGCGTTGCTTTCATGCTTTCAAACCAAATGTTGTAAGTTCGAGCCTGGCACCGGACTATGTTTTGAATAATTTTTTTAAATAATGTCTAATTCCCCCGTAGACTTTTAAAAATACCATATAACAATTAATTTAACTTGTTGGCGATAGCGCCCCTTCCCCTTCCTTGTTATGTAATCCATTTTGAATGACGCAGGAGTCGCGTAAGCGACGAAAATGTGTTCCAGCATGTTTAGCTGTTGGTATATGTGATCGAGAAACCATTTAAATTTAAATTACTGGCAACATCCATAATTTATTGGGCATTTAGTATGCCAAATATACCTCTGTAATTAAAAGTGACCTATCCCTAACAGTAAGTTGAGGCATGACCTTTTAAGTAGTTGGCCACGTGACCAATAACATAACCTATCTATCCTTCAAATCTGGTAAAGAAAGCTTTATTGAATCAAAAGTTATGCCCAAAACCCTTAAAACAGATGATTTTTTTAACAGATGATTCAGACAATCGCGGCCATAATTAGTTGGAACATCCATGTAATAATGACCCTTTCGTGCGTTCCCGTTTGCGCAAAATGTACACTATCAAAACATTGCTGTCTTTGACGGAAGGCTTAAAGCCTTTCCTAAACATTAATAACTCCCCCCTCCCCACTGGGCAATGTTGGCCCTTCCCAGTATCCCGTAACCCAAAAATCATGTTTCAACATTGATCCAGGGGGAGAGGGGGAGTTTTTAAACACACGTATAAAAGTGTTCCAACAATATTGGCCGAGATTGTCTCCTCGAGTGACAAATGTAAAGTTTTCGATTAGTTTAAATCATTGTATTTTCGTAACGGCTAATTCGATTTTATTGATACTTGGAGATCATTTTGCCTACATACCATAGATAAAAGTGAATGACAAAATTTGATCTTTTCATTAACGGTTTTAGGGAACGGTCACTTTTAATTAGATATAAGGTCTATTTCTGGTGTATTTTTGTTCATAAAATGGTCACATGGATTCACTTTATGTCCAGAACTATTTAACAGATCGCTGTAAAATTAGCAGAATGTGATAATAGTATTATGCCCACTGTTCATACTATTAATTTAAACATTTGTGTTTGATTTATTTAGAGAAACGGTCACATTTGAATTGGAATTAGATAGTTTAGGTCTAATGTCAAATTGGAAAGTTGTGATTATCTATATGAATTTGTTCTATTTTTTCAACAAACTTCACGCAATTTTAACAATCGACTTATTTATTGTTTTAAATATGATAAATAAATAAATAAATAAATAAATATACTAATAAATAAATAAATAAATAAATAAATAAATAACAAATAATCCTAATTGTACAGATTCATGTAGCTCTATTTAACACTTTCCACGCGGCAGTCGTCTGTATACGACATTCCAATTTTTCACAAAATGTTTAAAATTGCAGACTAATCATAACATGTTCTATAACTTATACACCAACGCTCTTAGTCCCCTCCCCAACATAGAAGTTGATATCAAGCATTTGAAAATCATAGTCGGTAGACTAATAAAATATGTAAAACACACAGGACCGGCTTGTTATGATTGTATTTAAAAAGAAACTCGTAGCTCTCTTTTATTGACATGTCAACCATAAACATATTGGTATACCTCCTTGCGTTATAATGCATAGTAAAACATACACCCCCCCCCCCCCCACCCACCCCATCCCAACCTTTACATAGAGATACATATTAAGCGTCGCTCGCAGTGAAATGATATGCAATCTCGTGTCAACAAATCATAGATATAACAGGTTACAATGTAATTCTGGAACTTTGTGTGCATGTCGAGGCTATATTCACAGTAAGCCAGCACACTACACGCAAAATCAATTGACGCGACAGTATGCCACGATAAGTTAAAGAAAAGTAGGTCAAAGACTTTTATCTGAAAATGATGGCATACTGTTGAAACTCGACATTCCCGTAATATTTTGGACTCCTGATTGAAAATATCCCATGGATTACTGTTATGGCCTATCCAAATACGTTGTCAAATTGAACTATATACAGTGCATTAACAATAACGACTGACCATATCGATTATGTCTATAATTGTCCTGATATCTTTTAAAACGCTGTTCCGTGGTATGGTCTCATCCGTGGTGAAGTGGTTAAGAGCGCTGTTGTTGCGTTGCTTTCATGCTTTCAAACCAAATGTTGTAAGTTCGAGCCTGGCACCGGACTATGTTTTGAATAATTTTTTTAAATAATGTCTAATTCCCCCGTAGACTTTTAAAAATACCATATAACAATTAATTTAACTTGTTGGCGATAGCGCCCCTTCCCCTTCCTTGTTATGTAATCCATTTTGAATGACGCAGGAGTCGCGTAAGCGACGAAAATGTGTTCCAGCATGTTTAGCTGTTGGTATATGTGATCGAGAAACCATTTAAATTTAAATTACTGGCAACATCCATAATTTATTGGGCATTTAGTATGCCAAATATACCTCTGTAATTAAAAGTGACCTATCCCTAACAGTAAGTTGAGGCATGACCTTTTAAGTAGTTGGCCACGTGACCAATAACATAACCTATCTATCCTTCAAATCTGGTAAAGAAAGCTTTATTGAATCAAAAGTTATACCCAAAACCCTTAAAACAGATGATTTTTTTAACAGATGATTCAGACAATCGCGGCCATAATTAGTTGGAACATCCATGTAATAATGACCCTTTCGTGCGTTCCCGTTTGCGCAAAATGTACACTATCAAAACATTGCTGTCTTTGACGGAAGGCTTAAAGCCTTTCCTAAACATTAATAACTCCCCCCTCCCCACTGGGCAATGTTGGCCCTTCCCAGTATCCCGTAACCCAAAAATCATGTTTCAACATTGATCCAGGGGGAGAGGGGGAGTTTTTAAACACACGTATAAAAGTGTTCCAACAATATTGGCCGAGATTGTAGTATTTATTTCGGATTAACTGTACAGCTAACGTTAAGCATTATTTAAACAATTTTGACGTATTTCACCACTTTTCGCACTGTGATATTGAGTATGTTAGCCTATTATTAGAAATTGATGTCATTGATACAGTTATAGTTGAACGATGGCGTTATACTTATGTACATTATTGGGTTACCTATTACTACTATTATCACACATTTATTTGCACTATTTGCAGATAATGAATTATACAGGGTTTATCAAAACAAATACGACTCTCTTTCAGCATGAACTTAAACCCTATTGAAACCACTTAACCATGACCAATTTTATAGCTTTTGATATAATTGTAAAGTACAACTAACAAAGTTAGAATCCCCAAACGATGAGACAAACCCATCATCAATTAAGGAAAGTGTGACCAATTAGGCAAGTCAACCAATTTTTTAGTATAATGGTAATTCACACAGCGTGAAATTGCAAGATTAACATAAAATAGGCTAAAAGGGAAAAGTCTAATTCTTATCATGTTTATGGCAGAAATTGAAGTTGACTTACAAGTCCAATTTCAATGGTTTCAAATGCCCATCTCTTGTCTATGATTGGTTTAAACGCACTGTTGACATGATTGGTGCTGTGTTACCACAACTTTCCCCATGCTGAGGTATCTCATGAGATCACTGAGAACCATTTAACATTGCACAGAAATATTCGTGCATCAAATTTGTGGATTATATGAATAGCTATTAATGATTTGTGCGAGAATTAAGAGTAATATCAAACTAATATTTGGTGCTGTTATAATTGATAGATGCTTTGCAATGTTTATGAATGCAAAGTATTGAAATGTAAACCATGACATTTTCTGGTTTGTATGTGTAATTCCCATCGTACAGACTAGTAAATTACATGGTTTACGCAACTTATGCTTTACTGTATTTGGCCATCACGAGACAGTGACGTAACCGAGTATTTTACTAATTGCGGCAAATAACACACGAGCGTTGAAAGACGGAAGATTCATACGCGTGCGTAAAAGCTGCGCCTGTACAGTTACGTCACTGTACAGAGGAAGCCCAATAGAGTATAGCGGTCTTATTTTTCATTGGATTAAATTCAGATTTTCAGAATATAATCATTATTTTGGGCTATGCACTGAATTTGAATTTGTCATGGTCCAGTGGTTCTGACAAGTATAAAACCGCCATGAAACAGAGTCATATTTTATGTTGGTACACCCTGTATATTACTTAGTGTTGAGGTTAGTTTGTTAGGGTCAATGATTTGTTGTACGTCTCAAATTATTGATATAATTATGTACTATATCAAGGCCTATGAATAGAGTACGGTGTATACAGCGTGTATCAAAAAGAACGCAACACTTTTTGTAGAGAGCTGTACGGTCGCAGTAAAAGGCAAATCAATCTAAAACTTATATATTCTGTTCGGTCTACTTATTGGCTATCACTTAGTCAAATTACAACGATATAGATTATTTATTCGCTGAGATATTAAAAGTATAAGTAGAGAAGTGCATAACACGTTTTACCTCGTTCGTTCTAAAAACTTGGATTTTCCTGTCCGATTAGTGTTATGGGTTAACAGTTTAATAACTATGTAAACTAAATGTCTGGAATGGTTTATCTTAATTTCATTTGTTTGAGTAAGGTGATACATAAAATAATTGAATCGTGTAATCTGATAATCATTAATTTGACCATTTGAATACGTCAATCACCCTTTTTAAGTTCTGAACCACCGATTGCTATGATCGACACATAATGTCTATGGTACGTTCTTTCATAAATTTAAGTTCATAATCGATGCATCTTAAAACAAGGACACCATTTTGAGGGTCAGGCAGCACCATTGTCCCATTCACAACAAAATAACAATGACTGATTCATACCAGACAATTCCTAGCTAACTTCACTGGACTATTCCATTTGTTTATCTTTTGAATACTGTTTTATTTATGACATTAACGAGATAAAGAGAGAGAGAGAGGATTTGCAAACAGACTTTGTAATCTGGATTGCAAATGTGTCATTAACTGAACTGTCAACTAATTTATTGCCAGATTTAATTAATATTGATATGATACTGTAATAGCCAGACATTTGATACCTTTAACATGACATTTTCTTCTCAGAATGAGGAGTAGTTTGATTCCAATTATTTAAGTACAATGAGTTATTAAAGTGTCTTGCTAATAATTATTCACCTGACAAGAAAATCAGGCATACAGGATAAACGATGTAAAACGTGTTTTGCACTTGTCTACGCGTATCGTTGATATCTCAGCAAATCAATAATCGATATCGCTGTAATTTGACTATGTGATAGCCAATAAGTACACCCAACAGAATATATAAATTTCAGAGTGATTTGTGATTTGCCGTAATCGGAGAGCTCGCGACAAAAAGTGTTGCGGTTTTTTTGATACACCCTGTACTGTATAACATGTTAAATGGTAGCCATTGATGGCTACTCTTTGTGTTTTCAATATGCATTTATATGTTGTATGTTATTTGTTATTTTGTTAAGCGCTTTGTGATCTTTTCGATGTAAGGCGCTATATAAATGCCTGTTATTATTATTATTATATTGATCTGAGCAAGCTTTCTTTACCCAACCTTTTCTAGGGGTTTCCCATCCCTGTAGAGGGCTGTCTGGAAACTCACACAGCTGCCTCTTCTCTGTTGTTGCTCAGAAGATTCAACAAGGATTTTTAACAAGGAAAACAATCACAATGTTGCCAAAATGCCAGCCATTTTGGACGCCATCTTTGTTTTAGAGTGTACCTGAGTATCTAGGAAACTTAAAACCAGTCCGATTAAGTTTATCACACCCTAAAACCTAGGAATATATACCAAATTCACATCTTTAAGGTGATTAATACCAGAGTTATAGCTATTTCATGATATTGGCGGCCATCTTGGACGCCATCTTTGTTGTAAAGTGCACCTGAGTGTCTAGGAAACTTTAAACTAGTCTCATTGGTCCGTATGCACAAAAGAGTTAGACCAGGTCTAAAGTTAGACCTGGTCTAAGTGGATTTTAGTTTTTGTGAAAGCACACCTTTAATTACATTTCCTTCTCAAATAAGCTAACAAATTGTAAAGATTCGGATGCAAAGTTCAAAAATAGCACAACATATCTCATGAAAATGCAGAGGAAAATAGATTTTGAGGCATGAATAAATTTCACTTAAACCAGGTCTAACTTTAGACCGGTCTAACTCTTTTGTGCATACGGACCATTGAGTTTATCACACCTTTTAAAACCTAGGAATAAATACCAAATGTTCATCTCTAGGGTGATTAATACCAGAGTTAAAGCCATAATGATGTTGAAAATAACCCCTTTCCGGAAGTTAGATTTTTGGGACTTTCTTTTGGCCATTTCTGATTGATTAATTAGAAGCAGAATCAGTTGAAAAACCTTTGTAGCATTTGTTTGGGGTCAAATTACAAATTGATCCGCCTATAGATGCTATACCAATTAATATTACAATAAACTATAATCTGTCAGCTACGGGAGTTGTAATGGACAAGCATCTGACGGGGTCATGATTGTCTGAACTTTTGTGCTGGATCCGATCTTACTACAAGCCGCAATCGCGGTTTCGGCAGTGAAAAAATTGTTTTTTGTACCAAAAATCACGGTTTTTTTACCAGAAATACCCCAATATCGTACTTTCATCATAAATATGCTAATGAACACGCTATAAACACTATTTTGATACCTAATTAAAAGTTACATAATGGTCTACCTAAAAAAGAACCAAAAAAACACTAAATTGGTTGTTGAAAGGAATTTAAACAACTTGATTTCGCATCATTTTTCATAATTATTGTAATTTATTGGTGTTTTTTTGTTACAATAGATCAACATTTGACAGGTCAAAAAGTAGAGAAACTCATTTTTTGGAATTTTGTGCTAAATACGAATATTAATGTTTTAGAATCCAGGATTATATTCTTAGTTGCAAAAGTGGATTTTTGTGCAAAAATACATATTTTTAACCGGAAATACCCCAAATATCGTATCTTCGTCATAAATATGGTATTTACATGTACAAGCAGCCATGCTGGTACCAAATCACAGGCTACAGGTTACATTTTTCTACCAGAAAATAAACAAAATACAACTAAATTGATTGTTTAAACTTAGGGATGCACTATTTTATATCCACGGGGGAGGGGGCGTAACATGGAAGTTTGGGTCGCCGAAGGTGGAGACATTTTTATTTTCGCCGCAAAAGGCAGCGGAGGGGGTTTTCTCAATTTTTAATGTTTTCCTATATTTTGCGTTTGGTGGGGCAGATTTTTTCTTTTTTACTCATCAGTGGGTCAAGTTTTTTGTATTAAAAAACTTCCATGTGCCCCCCCCCCCTCAAAATCAATAATCGGTACGACAAATCTGAGATATAGGCCTAGGCCTACATTTAATGAGAACATTTCTTCTCCGTAGTTTGATAGCCTACATCATTCATAAAACGAGTTGATAGTTTTGATTATTTCAGGGGAAAAGACCAAAAGCTTTCTTCTTTTTGAATGTTGTCACGTAGGCCTATCACTCATTAACTTCACGTAACAACCCGGGTGGTGGGATCTTCCGCACAAATGTCGAGCGCGCCCGTGAACAGAGTGCCGTACCAACTGGGGCAGCGAAAGTACCTTCCAACCCCAACCCCAGCCTCGACTCGAAATACCGGGTCGAGGTGTAGCCAGGGGGCGATCCATGTGTCGGTTGTCGATTGAGATTGGCACTCTCGGTTATCGAGTGTGCCGATTTGGGTATGCCACTTTCCCCTCCCCAATCTCAAGTTTCTGACTCGACGGCACCCCACCTCCACTCCGGCGGGGGGGCGGGGGCTCAAATTGGATTTTTTCGTCAGGGGGGGGCATTTGCCCCCCCCCCCCTGCCCCCCCCCCCCCCCCCCCCCCCCTGAGCTACGCCACTGGGGTATACGGGATGCTGGGGATTGTAGGATTCAAGGGATGCTTGGGATAATAAGGATGCTTGGGATAGTAGGTAGGGTTAGTAGGGATACAAAGTGTGCCAATATTTGCATACGAAAGCTAATTTTCGTCAAAATTCAATCCAAAGCCTCCATTTTGGCGACCATCCCCCCCCCCCCCCCCCCCCCCCATGTTGAGGGATAGGCCATTGGTAGGGGCATAAATGACTATGTTGAGTCATATAGGCCTACATGGAGTTTTGTTACTCATTAAGGTTTTTTTCTCTCCGGTACACTCAAAAAAATAACTTGCTGCATTTACTCAATAAAATCAAGTGTGACCGGGTTACACTTAATTTTATTGAGTAATTATTATAAGTTATTTTAAGTCATCACTAATTAGGTAATTTTAGTTTAGCTAACTCAAAATATTGTAATCAGTGTACTCATAATAAGTTTACAACATTTACTCAAAATTGAACTACCTTGTTGGACTCATTTATATCAAGTAAGTATACGAAGATATTATCAAGTTTGTCCTACGTCATTATCAAGTTGCTGCAACTTAAGTTATATGTGTAGAAGTTGGCTATCTTTTTAAAGTTGACTTTACTCAAATGATAGAAACAACCATTGGGTTGTACTCATTTTTATTTAGTAACCACAAGAAGTATTCAGTTGTTACTACATGATTTGATTAGGTTGAGCAAAGTCATACTATTTTTACGGTTGTACTCATTTATATTAAGTAGGACAAATTATTATCACATTGTCCAAACATAAGTATATTGATTGCCGTAACTCAATATTATTATGTAGAAGCTACTAATTATCGCAATTTTTTTTATCGCTTGGCACCCAGGGTATGGTGGTTGGGGGCTGCAGGGGCTCTTTGATGTGTATGTTCTTGCACAATGTACTTGCATATACATTATTTTAGAGAACATTTATTTCCATTTTATAACAAGTGGAGACTATGCATACATATCAATACACATTCCATGGTGTTAAATTAATGAATCTACTTATTTTAAGAAAAATAATAGGTTTAAATGAATAAAAGGTGCAAATTAGCTCATTAGCATAATTGAAATGGTACATATGAGCGCCGGTGCTAATTTTTGTACCATTGCAATTATGCTAATGAGCGATTTGAGCGATTTGCTGAATTTACTTGGCTAATCTAAGGCCGAGTGATATTATGCAAATTAGCTCCGGACTGATTTTTGGAAACATGAGTTGTTACTACATTATTTGAGTAATTTGAGTGAACTCAAACGATTTGCTTTAGTAATACTTAAAAATAAATTGCTCGTTATACTCAAATGTTCATCTGATCTTTTTGGTTGTAATCATTTATATTAAGTATAGGTCAAGTTATTATCTCGTTGACCTAACGTAATTTTATCGATTGCTGTAACTCAAAATATATATGTAGAAGATACTGGATATTTTTAGTTATAAAACACAAGTAATTTATTTGAGTTAGAAATGAGTAATAGCTACTCATAAATTACATTTATTTCAATGTTGCTTTTTGTCCTTGTTGGTTTTATGAATTATTTTGCTGTTATAACTTGAATTTATTGAGTTTGATTAATTTTCATCGATTTCAGTCTGGTTTACTCAAAGGTATCAATAAATGCAACAAAAACGGTTGAATTAAGTAACAGCAGCAATATATTCGTTAAATGAGTAATTTGTACTTATTTCTTGTCCTTTTTACCGGCACTTAATATCCATACGTTTGTGTTGTTAACATTACTCGAATAAATTATGTTAGTCTCATTTTTGTCAATTTGAGTCAATGGTACTTATGTTTTTTGAGTAACATCAACAAATTATTGAATTGAGTATTTACAAATAATAATTTTTGAGTCACAATTACTTGACGCAAAGATCATTTTTTTGAGTGTAGTTATGCCACTGAAAATACGAAATAATACGAAATAAAGCAAAATTCACTGAATAAAATGATTTTGTTTACATTTTTAAACAAATGAACTGATTTTGGGTTTTTTGATGTTACTACGCTTTATTCCGTGTAGCGATCTGTCGTCTATGCATCCCGTTATAGTTGCATAAAGAAAATATACAGTAATACAATTTATGCACGTAATTTGAAAATGCCACGTTAATCCAGGCTATAGTAGATTCATAAACTCTGGCGCATCGGTATTGATTTTGGACCTCGTCCATTGGCGTTAGAGGAACCCATTTTGACCAATGATGAAACAGCGGTACTTTTATAGATGTTATTATCATGATTATTTGCGCTCCATAATCAAATGCTATTCATGATAGTGTGGCTTTATTAATAGGGCTGATCATATAGCTTTACAATCACGACAACCAAAAACTTGATCCAGCAGCTTCAAATGTGTTATCCCTTTGGAAGCGGTTACCACAATAAAAAACAAATCGACCATCATCGACCGTATACAGGTTTCGAAAGAAGAAAAACAATATGTATGTCGTTTTACCTATTCATAATTTAGTGGATACTTTTTTTCTTTTTTTTTCCCGTTTTTATTATGCACGTGGAATAAAGGAAACATTAAAATGAAAATAACAGTTCTACGTATTTATTTGCGAGAAAAACCCGGAAAATAATTCAATAAACATTTTTTCATGAGACCACCTGACTACCTTGATCAATTTATCTGAATAACAATACATTTCTTTATCGTTATGCCGATAATCCAACCGCAAGTTCCCTGTCACTCACTAGGTACATAGTGGTGACTACATCACAGTAGTACATGCACACGAAGACACGGTATTAACCTTGCATATTACGATTAAATTCGAGTGCCTCCCCCCTCTTTTGCTTCTGTTACCTCTTTACTGAAATGGCATATTGCTAGAAAATAGCATGCAGAATTATAGAGTTATTTCATTTGGGGTGCCCAAAATCATTTACTCAAAAAACAATGTTAATTGTAGCAAAGACAAGCTTTAAAACTTATAGGCTAAAAGGTTCATCTCTTTATACACCAGCTCCCCCCCCCCCCCCGATGAAATCTCAATTAGTGAGACAAGTGGGGAATCGTTCTGATTAGTTTTGATTCTGAATTTGATTGTTGCACTTCTAAACTATCCTAAATTGACCAAAACTTACGCCTTCCCCCGATGCCGCAATTTGTGTGTACTTTCTCTATTGCAAAAAGAGCTGAAATGCCACTAAATCCGCAGAGAACTGACAAAAAGGAGTCCCAAAGCCGTCAAATGTACGAAATCTCTCACTTTTAAGATTTATTTACATTGTTACGTTGTCTTGGTTATAATAACAGCCCGTATGCCAGGCTGGGCAGACTTGGGTGGTACCAAATCACAATTTATGAAAATCAGACGAAGTTATCTACAGGTCCCACACCACCAAATCAGTTCCCTATTGCTTTGTGTGGTTAAGAGGTCAAGTTTGTGTTAATTGTTTTCACTATTAGAGCAAACTGGTTCATTCAAATCATTGTTTTTATTGAAGATCTATATGTCTTCTGCTTCAAAACAATCACTTTTGTGGGGGGTGACCAGCATTTTTTTTCGCTACGGACCAATGATATCTATCTTAGGTACGACAGACCGCCTTTATCCTAAGATCAGAGATTCTAGCTCTAAATTGGTGGAAACAGTGAAATCGTGTAAAATGATACCATTCAAGAAAAAGCTAGAGATTTTGGGCCTGATGTGGCGGAAATAACCTACAAATGCAAAATTATGAAACATTTAGGTACATTAACAGCATTTATTACCTTTTCTAGGATGTTAAATTTAGACTTATGGTGGGGTCAATCTTAATTTCAAACACTGCCGTGTAACATACACGACGTTCACCAATATATATGTTGCATGGCGTCAACAGCATGATATATTTTCTTCTTATTTATTTCTTTGTTCTTATGTGTTTTTGTAATCAAAATCAATAAATATTGATATCAGAAGTAAAATTAAACTGTATTTTTAATGTTTATGTTATTATAAACCGTCTGATAGCAATTTTAAATATTAACGTATAATTGATGTAAACGAAACTTCAGGGTACTCATTCATGATAATGTACAACATTTGCGATTGTGAAGAAGAAGAAAAAAGTTGTTAGGAAGGTGTTGGGCCCCATTTTATCAACTTTTCACAGATGGTGGTCATCAAACTCAAAAACTAAAGGGATATTAAGCCCATGGCCCACTGTCTACTGTTGGAGGTATTTAGACATAAACAAACACAGCTTTAACTCTATCACAAACTGTAGTTACTGTTAATATAATCAGCCAACCTGACTCCTAAAAAACAATATTGTATAATTAAATTTCAAACAACCTAGTCTTACAGATGATAGGCATAACACAATTCTATCTTTATATTGTTTATTTCCCCCAAATGGGAGTGGACCGATCTCGGAGGTAGTGCAATACCGGGTCAACCCGTAGTGGCGAGGACGGCCGAGCAAGCTCCTATTCCATGGCCCAGTTGCAAATATCAGTTTAATATACAAGCTCATCAATGAGGAGCGTTTCAAATATTAAGCTGAAAAGAACAGATACTACACATTTTTATTTTGTGTTATTATCTTGTTCACCCAAATGACCAAGGCAAGTCCAGGCCACGGAGAAAAAACCCTTCAAGGGACAGGATAGGCACAACCGGTCTGCCCCTGTTGGCTCCGTATAGTAAGCGGGCCGTACACTGGACAACCCAAAAGGCAATCCAGATATACCCCTACCGACCTGTACGCGGGGACTGTAAAACTAGCTCAGCGAAGATTCTTCGCAGACGTGACCTATCTACCTGATGAACCCATGAAGTGTACGCTTGACATGGCAGATAGTAGTACATCCGGTAGTACAATGGTCGGTTGTTCCACATGTAGATTTCTTTAATTATTTTTTTATTGTGTTAAAGGACAATCGCAATCGGATTGCCTATAATTACACATGAATTTTTTTGTTTAGTTTTTTTGTTGACCACAAGAAGGGAAAGCCGCAGCAAAGGCAAGCCCAAGCCACGATAAAAACCTTCAAGGGACAGGACAGACACAAACGGCCTCCCCAGTGGCCCCATATAACAGATTAGGCCGTAGGCCTGGACAACCCAAGGGCAATCCATATCCTACCCCGATCTGCCTGTACGCGGGGACTAAAATAATGGCACAGGACTACACTACCTGATGAACCCATGAAGCGTAAGCTTGACATGGCAGGTAGCTTTCATCACCAACCGGCAGTGCAATGGTCGGCTGTCTGCTAACACCTTCTACATGCAAACCCAACAGTGTTCGGGCTTTTCATGTATGAGCGATGTCAACACATATACTGCACATAACCTTATAGGCCGAGAAGCGATAACTTTTTACTGCGGCCGCAATTGTTCGACCACGTCTAAATTTGTATATCAAATCAATGGTGTCATTTTCCGCCCCTGATTTATTGTGCCCACATTGGACCAATGGGAAATCAATGTTGACCCAATGGGTCAACAACATAATGTCAATGCCAATATTGCCAATATTGCCAATGGGAAACCACTATCGGGCCAATATGGGTCTACAAGATAATGCCAATACCAATATTGCCAATGGGAAACCAATTATTGGGCCAATATATGTATATGTTGTCTGGGTGGGTTTTGGATAATAATAAAGTGATCATAAAATGACGGGGCTTAATTTGACGCTACAATCCTGGAAAAAAGTCTTGGAACACTTGCGTGTGATTAACGGAAAAGTGTCACCCCCACTCCCCCCGTACAATGTTGACCAAGGCCAGTGGCTCCTGCAGCTTGCCAGAGTGTCCCAACATTGATCGATGGGGAGTGGGGAAGGACAAATCTCATTTGAACAATTTCAGTTTATAGCCGAAGACACTTAACTATCAATACAGGCACGCAATACCCAACACGCGTGCTCAGCGTTCCAAGGACTTTTTTCCAAGATTGTATACGCAGATTGCAAAATATTTCATCTAAATTTAGTTTTTCTATCATAAATCGAAAACTATATATCACATGAATCTCAAATTGCACAAGATTTGGCAGTGGACCATAGGCTTGGCAACCCCCGTATTTTTTTTAAAGAAGACATTCATTTAATACGGGAAAGTTCAGTGAAAATAGTTCCCCATACTAACTAATGCATTTCTCAGAAGTATAATTGCCCATTATTGCACTGCATAATGTGGCGTTTTCAGATACTCCTACGAGATTAGTTATTCATGTATTGTCAGATATGCAAAAGAGTTTCTAAAGGTAACAGAATCTATATAATATGGGGTTGAAAGTAACACGAATAATAATTGTAGAATAACTTAGGCCTTAATAATTGTAAATAACTATCTTCAGTAGATAGCAGTAATTTCCGTTTGACAGATTCGACAGAGCTATCGTCTGCACTATTTTATAGACTTGATTTGCATCACCATATGACAGAGTGGTAAATGGTACAGATTGAACTTAACACAGCTTTTTATATAGTGTTTGCATCACTTTCGTCTTTATCCAGGCTATCTTTTTTATTCACAAACCCTTATTGTATGGATTTTTTCAAATATTACTTTTTTTTACACATTTTTTGAAAAAAACATTTGGCATTTATTTTTTGGAAATATTTTAAAATGTTTGGAAAAACAATAGTTGGACATAGTTGGATACTGAGTAAATGTTTCTTCTTACTCCACAAATTATAAATGATAGTCAGTAAAATAATTTGCAGATCCAGGATTTGAACCTGGGACCTCTGGATGGAAAGACCAGTGCTCTACCAACTGAGCTATTGAGTCCGATGAGGAAGAACGGCGATAATATTATTTATATGCTATTCAGTTCAATCACATCCTCAGAAACAACCAAAAAAAACTAAATACGTGAATACCTAAACCATTTACGTAATGTATAACATACACGAATACATAAATAAACCATTTAAGTAATATATTTTCTTTTATTTATTCATTAAAATAGCGCTGCGATAAATGAATAGAATTTTATTCACAAAGTAATCATCAAACGAGTTGAGACGGTATTGGTAAAGTGAATGGTAAAGTGAATGGTAAAGTGTTGCCTTGAAACACGTGTTCATTGTACACTTTACCGTTGTTTCTATAGTAAAATATTAGTATACATATTTTGTTTTCATTTTAAATGGTAAACTGTTATCAAAATGCGTAGGTGCGACCCATGCGACTTATATTTCGGAGTTTCAACATGCATGATTGGTATAGCTAACACATATGCATATCTTGATAACTCAAAGGCAGTATGAAAAAATGTTTAATTGCCTATTTTAAGCAAAATGTCCCAATGGTAAACTGATGGTAAACTGTGGTAAAGTGTGTGACACTTTACGATAATACATAATTATAACATGTATAATTAAACAAATCCACGCTTGTGTAAGCATTGACCGCTTGGCGTAACTGGTAGGAGCGCTCGTTTATACACTTTATAGCCTGTTTCGCGTTGGTTCGAGTCGCTCTAATGGCGTGTTTTTTCCCTTTTTTCTGTTATGAGCTATCTTCAGTAGATAGGAATATTATTGCAAATAAACGTTACTGCTCGGCAAATGTTAACACTTTTACACGCGGCTATTGGTTTAACCACGGTACAAAACAGATTTTTCAGAAACCTTTCCTTACTTTCATGTCTGTCTAAAGGATAACTGAACAAATAATTGAGACACGTTTGCACTTATTTGAATGCATTTCTCATGATGATTCCAAATATGTTTGAAACATTTTGTGCAATTGTCTGCAGACGACTGCCGCGTGGAAAGTGTCAATGTTTAGTTTCATATTACAGAATACGATGTCGTAATTATTACATGTCTGATTCGTCTATTGAACTCGGCATACGAAACGCAGTACATGGCTTTTCCCTGTCGCATTTACAATAAATTTAACATGGTTAAAAAGAAAATAAGCATTAGAAATGTTAATTTCTCAGCAAGAACTTTATACTTTTGCTTTATTCAATTATGAACATCAGATTATTGCGCGCGGGATCAAGAAATAGGTCAAATTGTAGTCCAATATGACATACATAATTGTTTTCACTAACCACTCCCTTAATAAAAACATTCCCTATCATCATTTTTGTTTCATATTTGTGATGCCCGTATTGTTTACTCAAATCGTGTGTAATATGAGATTCATACGACATGCCGTTTTTGACTTATGATAGAAAACCCAAATTTAGATCAAATATTTTGCATTCCTCTTATACAATCCTGGAAAAAAGTCTTGGAACACTTGCGTGTGATTAACGGAAAAGTGTCACCCCCACTCCCCCCGTACAATGTTGACCAAGGCCAGTGGCTCCTGCAGCTTGCCAGAGTGTCCCAACATTGATCGATGGGGAGTGGGGAAGGACAAATCTCATTTGAACAATTTCAGTTTATAGCCGAAGACACTTAACTATCAATACAGGCACGCAATACCCAACACGCGTGCTCAGCGTTCCAAGGACTTTTTTCCAAGATTGTATACGCAGATTGCAAAATATTTCATCTAAATTTAGTTTTTCTATCATAAATCGAAAACTATATATCACATGAATCTCAAATTGCACAAGATTTGGCAGTGGACCATAGGCTTGGCAACCCCCGTATTTTTTTTAAAGAAGACATTCATTTAATACGGGAAAGTTCAGTGAAAATAGTTCCCCATACTAACTAATGCATTTCTCAGAAGTATAATTGCCCATTATTGCACTGCATAATGTGGCGTTTTCAGATACTCCTACGAGATTAGTTATTCATGTATTGTCAGATATGCAAAAGAGTTTCTAAAGGTAACAGAATCTATATAATATGGGGTTGAAAGTAACACGAATAATAATTGTAGAATAACTTAGGCCTTAATAATTGTAAATAACTATCTTCAGTAGATAGCAGTAATTTCCGTTTGACAGATTCGACAGAGCTATCGTCTGCACTATTTTATAGACTTGATTTGCATCACCATATGACAGAGTGGTAAATGGTACAGATTGAACTTAACACAGCTTTTTATATAGTGTTTGCATCACTTTCGTCTTTATCCAGGCTATCTTTTTTATTCACAAACCCTTATTGTATGGATTTTTTCAAATATTACTTTTTTTTACACATTTTTTGAAAAAAACATTTGGCATTTATTTTTTGGAAATATTTTAAAATGTTTGGAAAAACAATAGTTGGACATAGTTGGATACTGAGTAAATGTTTCTTCTTACTCCACAAATTATAAATGATAGTCAGTAAAATAATTTGCAGATCCAGGATTTGAACCTGGGACCTCTGGATGGAAAGACCAGTGCTCTACCAACTGAGCTATTGAGTCCGATGAGGAAGAACGGCGATAATATTATTTATATGCTATTCAGTTCAATCACATCCTCAGAAACAACCAAAAAAAACTAAATACGTGAATACCTAAACCATTTACGTAATGTATAACATACACGAATACATAAATAAACCATTTAAGTAATATATTTTCTTTTATTTATTCATTAAAATAGCGCTGCGATAAATGAATAGAATTTTATTCACAAAGTAATCATCAAACGAGTTGAGACGGTATTGGTAAAGTGAATGGTAAAGTGAATGGTAAAGTGTTGCCTTGAAACACGTGTTCATTGTACACTTTACCGTTGTTTCTATAGTAAAATATTAGTATACATATTTTGTTTTCATTTTAAATGGTAAACTGTTATCAAAATGCGTAGGTGCGACCCATGCGACTTATATTTCGGAGTTTCAACATGCATGATTGGTATAGCTAACACATATGCATATCTTGATAACTCAAAGGCAGTATGAAAAAATGTTTAATTGCCTATTTTAAGCAAAATGTCCCAATGGTAAACTGATGGTAAACTGTGGTAAAGTGTGTGACACTTTACGATAATACATAATTATAACATGTATAATTAAACAAATCCACGCTTGTGTAAGCATTGACCGCTTGGCGTAACTGGTAGGAGCGCTCGTTTATACACTTTATAGCCTGTTTCGCGTTGGTTCGAGTCGCTCTAATGGCGTGTTTTTTCCCTTTTTTCTGTTATGAGCTATCTTCAGTAGATAGGAATATTATTGCAAATAAACGTTACTGCTCGGCAAATGTTAACACTTTTACACGCGGCTATTGGTTTAACCACGGTACAAAACAGATTTTTCAGAAACCTTTCCTTACTTTCATGTCTGTCTAAAGGATAACTGAACAAATAATTGAGACACGTTTGCACTTATTTGAATGCATTTCTCATGATGATTCCAAATATGTTTGAAACATTTTGTGCAATTGTCTGCAGACGACTGCCGCGTGGAAAGTGTCAATGTTTAGTTTCATATTACAGAATACGATGTCGTAATTATTACATGTCTGATTCGTCTATTGAACTCGGCATACGAAACGCAGTACATGGCTTTTCCCTGTCGCATTTACAATAAATTTAACATGGTTAAAAAGAAAATAAGCATTAGAAATGTTAATTTCTCAGCAAGAACTTTATACTTTTGCTTTATTCAATTATGAACATCAGATTATTGCGCGCGGGATCAAGAAATAGGTCAAATTGTAGTCCAATATGACATACATAATTGTTTTCACTAACCACTCCCTTAATAAAAACATTCCCTATCATCATTTTTGTTTCATATTTGTGATGCCCGTATTGTTTACTCAAATCGTGTGTAATATGAGATTCATACGACATGCCGTTTTTGACTTATGATAGAAAACCCAAATTTAGATCAAATATTTTGCATTCCTCTTATACAATCCTGGAAAAAAGTCTTGGAACACTTGCGTGTGATTAACGGAAAAGTGTCACCCCCACTCCCCCCGTACAATGTTGACCAAGGCCAGTGGCTCCTGCAGCTTGCCAGAGTGTCCCAACATTGATCGATGGGGAGTGGGGAAGGACAAATCTCATTTGAACAATTTCAGTTTATAGCCGAAGACACTTAACTATCAATACAGGCACGCAATACCCAACACGCGTGCTCAGCGTTCCAAGGACTTTTTTCCAAGATTGTATACGCAGATTGCAAAATATTTCATCTAAATTTAGTTTTTCTATCATAAATCGAAAACTATATATCACATGAATCTCAAATTGCACAAGATTTGGCAGTGGACCATAGGCTTGGCAACCCCCGTATTTTTTTTAAAGAAGACATTCATTTAATACGGGAAAGTTCAGTGAAAATAGTTCCCCATACTAACTAATGCATTTCTCAGAAGTATAATTGCCCATTATTGCACTGCATAATGTGGCGTTTTCAGATACTCCTACGAGATTAGTTATTCATGTATTGTCAGATATGCAAAAGAGTTTCTAAAGGTAACAGAATCTATATAATATGGGGTTGAAAGTAACACGAATAATAATTGTAGAATAACTTAGGCCTTAATAATTGTAAATAACTATCTTCAGTAGATAGCAGTAATTTCCGTTTGACAGATTCGACAGAGCTATCGTCTGCACTATTTTATAGACTTGATTTGCATCACCATATGACAGAGTGGTAAATGGTACAGATTGAACTTAACACAGCTTTTTATATAGTGTTTGCATCACTTTCGTCTTTATCCAGGCTATCTTTTTTATTCACAAACCCTTATTGTATGGATTTTTTCAAATATTACTTTTTTTTACACATTTTTTGAAAAAAACATTTGGCATTTATTTTTTGGAAATATTTTAAAATGTTTGGAAAAACAATAGTTGGACATAGTTGGATACTGAGTAAATGTTTCTTCTTACTCCACAAATTATAAATGATAGTCAGTAAAATAATTTGCAGATCCAGGATTTGAACCTGGGACCTCTGGATGGAAAGACCAGTGCTCTACCAACTGAGCTATTGAGTCCGATGAGGAAGAACGGCGATAATATTATTTATATGCTATTCAGTTCAATCACATCCTCAGAAACAACCAAAAAAAACTAAATACGTGAATACCTAAACCATTTACGTAATGTATAACATACACGAATACATAAATAAACCATTTAAGTAATATATTTTCTTTTATTTATTCATTAAAATAGCGCTGCGATAAATGAATAGAATTTTATTCACAAAGTAATCATCAAACGAGTTGAGACGGTATTGGTAAAGTGAATGGTAAAGTGAATGGTAAAGTGTTGCCTTGAAACACGTGTTCATTGTACACTTTACCGTTGTTTCTATAGTAAAATATTAGTATACATATTTTGTTTTCATTTTAAATGGTAAACTGTTATCAAAATGCGTAGGTGCGACCCATGCGACTTATATTTCGGAGTTTCAACATGCATGATTGGTATAGCTAACACATATGCATATCTTGATAACTCAAAGGCAGTATGAAAAAATGTTTAATTGCCTATTTTAAGCAAAATGTCCCAATGGTAAACTGATGGTAAACTGTGGTAAAGTGTGTGACACTTTACGATAATACATAATTATAACATGTATAATTAAACAAATCCACGCTTGTGTAAGCATTGACCGCTTGGCGTAACTGGTAGGAGCGCTCGTTTATACACTTTATAGCCTGTTTCGCGTTGGTTCGAGTCGCTCTAATGGCGTGTTTTTTCCCTTTTTTCTGTTATGAGCTATCTTCAGTAGATAGGAATATTATTGCAAATAAACGTTACTGCTCGGCAAATGTTAACACTTTTACACGCGGCTATTGGTTTAACCACGGTACAAAACAGATTTTTCAGAAACCTTTCCTTACTTTCATGTCTGTCTAAAGGATAACTGAACAAATAATTGAGACACGTTTGCACTTATTTGAATGCATTTCTCATGATGATTCCAAATATGTTTGAAACATTTTGTGCAATTGTCTGCAGACGACTGCCGCGTGGAAAGTGTCAATGTTTAGTTTCATATTACAGAATACGATGTCGTAATTATTACATGTCTGATTCGTCTATTGAACTCGGCATACGAAACGCAGTACATGGCTTTTCCCTGTCGCATTTACAATAAATTTAACATGGTTAAAAAGAAAATAAGCATTAGAAATGTTAATTTCTCAGCAAGAACTTTATACTTTTGCTTTATTCAATTATGAACATCAGATTATTGCGCGCGGGATCAAGAAATAGGTCAAATTGTAGTCCAATATGACATACATAATTGTTTTCACTAACCACTCCCTTAATAAAAACATTCCCTATCATCATTTTTGTTTCATATTTGTGATGCCCGTATTGTTTACTCAAATCGTGTGTAATATGAGATTCATACGACATGCCGTTTTTGACTTATGATAGAAAACCCAAATTTAGATCAAATATTTTGCATTCCTCTTATACAATCCTGGAAAAAAGTCTTGGAACACTTGCGTGTGATTAACGGAAAAGTGTCACCCCCACTCCCCCCGTACAATGTTGACCAAGGCCAGTGGCTCCTGCAGCTTGCCAGAGTGTCCCAACATTGATCGATGGGGAGTGGGGAAGGACAAATCTCATTTGAACAATTTCAGTTTATAGCCGAAGACACTTAACTATCAATACAGGCACGCAATACCCAACACGCGTGCTCAGCGTTCCAAGGACTTTTTTCCAAGATTGTATACGCAGATTGCAAAATATTTCATCTAAATTTAGTTTTTCTATCATAAATCGAAAACTATATATCACATGAATCTCAAATTGCACAAGATTTGGCAGTGGACCATAGGCTTGGCAACCCCCGTATTTTTTTTAAAGAAGACATTCATTTAATACGGGAAAGTTCAGTGAAAATAGTTCCCCATACTAACTAATGCATTTCTCAGAAGTATAATTGCCCATTATTGCACTGCATAATGTGGCGTTTTCAGATACTCCTACGAGATTAGTTATTCATGTATTGTCAGATATGCAAAAGAGTTTCTAAAGGTAACAGAATCTATATAATATGGGGTTGAAAGTAACACGAATAATAATTGTAGAATAACTTAGGCCTTAATAATTGTAAATAACTATCTTCAGTAGATAGCAGTAATTTCCGTTTGACAGATTCGACAGAGCTATCGTCTGCACTATTTTATAGACTTGATTTGCATCACCATATGACAGAGTGGTAAATGGTACAGATTGAACTTAACACAGCTTTTTATATAGTGTTTGCATCACTTTCGTCTTTATCCAGGCTATCTTTTTTATTCACAAACCCTTATTGTATGGATTTTTTCAAATATTACTTTTTTTTACACATTTTTTGAAAAAAACATTTGGCATTTATTTTTTGGAAATATTTTAAAATGTTTGGAAAAACAATAGTTGGACATAGTTGGATACTGAGTAAATGTTTCTTCTTACTCCACAAATTATAAATGATAGTCAGTAAAATAATTTGCAGATCCAGGATTTGAACCTGGGACCTCTGGATGGAAAGACCAGTGCTCTACCAACTGAGCTATTGAGTCCGATGAGGAAGAACGGCGATAATATTATTTATATGCTATTCAGTTCAATCACATCCTCAGAAACAACCAAAAAAAACTAAATACGTGAATACCTAAACCATTTACGTAATGTATAACATACACGAATACATAAATAAACCATTTAAGTAATATATTTTCTTTTATTTATTCATTAAAATAGCGCTGCGATAAATGAATAGAATTTTATTCACAAAGTAATCATCAAACGAGTTGAGACGGTATTGGTAAAGTGAATGGTAAAGTGAATGGTAAAGTGTTGCCTTGAAACACGTGTTCATTGTACACTTTACCGTTGTTTCTATAGTAAAATATTAGTATACATATTTTGTTTTCATTTTAAATGGTAAACTGTTATCAAAATGCGTAGGTGCGACCCATGCGACTTATATTTCGGAGTTTCAACATGCATGATTGGTATAGTTAACACATATGCATATCTTGATAACTCAAAGGCAGTATGAAAAAATGTTTAATTGCCTATTTTAAGCAAAATGTCCCAATGGTAAACTGATGGTAAACTGTGGTAAAGTGTGTGACACTTTACGATAATACATAATTATAACATGTATAATTAAACAAATCCACGCTTGTGTAAGCATTGACCGCTTGGCGTAACTGGTAGGAGCGCTCGTTTATACACTTTATAGCCTGTTTCGCGTTGGTTCGAGTCGCTCTAATGGCGTGTTTTTTCCCTTTTTTCTGTTATGAGCTATCTTCAGTAGATAGGAATATTATTGCAAATAAACGTTACTGCTCGGCAAATGTTAACACTTTTACACGCGGCTATTGGTTTAACCACGGTACAAAACAGATTTTTCAGAAACCTTTCCTTACTTTCATGTCTGTCTAAAGGATAACTGAACAAATAATTGAGACACGTTTGCACTTATTTGAATGCATTTCTCATGATGATTCCAAATATGTTTGAAACATTTTGTGCAATTGTCTGCAGACGACTGCCGCGTGGAAAGTGTCAATGTTTAGTTTCATATTACAGAATACGATGTCGTAATTATTACATGTCTGATTCGTCTATTGAACTCGGCATACGAAACGCAGTACATGGCTTTTCCCTGTCGCATTTACAATAAATTTAACATGGTTAAAAAGAAAATAAGCATTAGAAATGTTAATTTCTCAGCAAGAACTTTATACTTTTGCTTTATTCAATTATGAACATCAGATTATTGCGCGCGGGATCAAGAAATAGGTCAAATTGTAGTCCAATATGACATACATAATTGTTTTCACTAACCACTCCCTTAATAAAAACATTCCCTATCATCATTTTTGTTTCATATTTGTGATGCCCGTATTGTTTACTCAAATCGTGTGTAATATGAGATTCATACGACATGCCGTTTTTGACTTATGATAGAAAACCCAAATTTAGATCAAATATTTTGCATTCCTCTTATACAATCCTGGAAAAAAGTCTTGGAACACTTGCGTGTGATTAACGGAAAAGTGTCACCCCCACTCCCCCCGTACAATGTTGACCAAGGCCAGTGGCTCCTGCAGCTTGCCAGAGTGTCCCAACATTGATCGATGGGGAGTGGGGAAGGACAAATCTCATTTGAACAATTTCAGTTTATAGCCGAAGACACTTAACTATCAATACAGGCACGCAATACCCAACACGCGTGCTCAGCGTTCCAAGGACTTTTTTCCAAGATTGTATACGCAGATTGCAAAATATTTCATCTAAATTTAGTTTTTCTATCATAAATCGAAAACTATATATCACATGAATCTCAAATTGCACAAGATTTGGCAGTGGACCATAGGCTTGGCAACCCCCGTATTTTTTTTAAAGAAGACATTCATTTAATACGGGAAAGTTCAGTGAAAATAGTTCCCCATACTAACTAATGCATTTCTCAGAAGTATAATTGCCCATTATTGCACTGCATAATGTGGCGTTTTCAGATACTCCTACGAGATTAGTTATTCATGTATTGTCAGATATGCAAAAGAGTTTCTAAAGGTAACAGAATCTATATAATATGGGGTTGAAAGTAACACGAATAATAATTGTAGAATAACTTAGGCCTTAATAATTGTAAATAACTATCTTCAGTAGATAGCAGTAATTTCCGTTTGACAGATTCGACAGAGCTATCGTCTGCACTATTTTATAGACTTGATTTGCATCACCATATGACAGAGTGGTAAATGGTACAGATTGAACTTAACACAGCTTTTTATATAGTGTTTGCATCACTTTCGTCTTTATCCAGGCTATCTTTTTTATTCACAAACCCTTATTGTATGGATTTTTTCAAATATTACTTTTTTTTACACATTTTTTGAAAAAAACATTTGGCATTTATTTTTTGGAAATATTTTAAAATGTTTGGAAAAACAATAGTTGGACATAGTTGGATACTGAGTAAATGTTTCTTCTTACTCCACAAATTATAAATGATAGTCAGTAAAATAATTTGCAGATCCAGGATTTGAACCTGGGACCTCTGGATGGAAAGACCAGTGCTCTACCAACTGAGCTATTGAGTCCGATGAGGAAGAACGGCGATAATATTATTTATATGCTATTCAGTTCAATCACATCCTCAGAAACAACCAAAAAAAACTAAATACGTGAATACCTAAACCATTTACGTAATGTATAACATACACGAATACATAAATAAACCATTTAAGTAATATATTTTCTTTTATTTATTCATTAAAATAGCGCTGCGATAAATGAATAGAATTTTATTCACAAAGTAATCATCAAACGAGTTGAGACGGTATTGGTAAAGTGAATGGTAAAGTGAATGGTAAAGTGTTGCCTTGAAACACGTGTTCATTGTACACTTTACCGTTGTTTCTATAGTAAAATATTAGTATACATATTTTGTTTTCATTTTAAATGGTAAACTGTTATCAAAATGCGTAGGTGCGACCCATGCGACTTATATTTCGGAGTTTCAACATGCATGATTGGTATAGTTAACACATATGCATATCTTGATAACTCAAAGGCAGTATGAAAAAATGTTTAATTGCCTATTTTAAGCAAAATGTCCCAATGGTAAACTGATGGTAAACTGTGGTAAAGTGTGTGACACTTTACGATAATACATAATTATAACATGTATAATTAAACAAATCCACGCTTGTGTAAGCATTGACCGCTTGGCGTAACTGGTAGGAGCGCTCGTTTATACACTTTATAGCCTGTTTCGCGTTGGTTCGAGTCGCTCTAATGGCGTGTTTTTTCCCTTTTTTCTGTTATGAGCTATCTTCAGTAGATAGGAATATTATTGCAAATAAACGTTACTGCTCGGCAAATGTTAACACTTTTACACGCGGCTATTGGTTTAACCACGGTACAAAACAGATTTTTCAGAAACCTTTCCTTACTTTCATGTCTGTCTAAAGGATAACTGAACAAATAATTGAGACACGTTTGCACTTATTTGAATGCATTTCTCATGATGATTCCAAATATGTTTGAAACATTTTGTGCAATTGTCTGCAGACGACTGCCGCGTGGAAAGTGTCAATGTTTAGTTTCATATTACAGAATACGATGTCGTAATTATTACATGTCTGATTCGTCTATTGAACTCGGCATACGAAACGCAGTACATGGCTTTTCCCTGTCGCATTTACAATAAATTTAACATGGTTAAAAAGAAAATAAGCATTAGAAATGTTAATTTCTCAGCAAGAACTTTATACTTTTGCTTTATTCAATTATGAACATCAGATTATTGCGCGCGGGATCAAGAAATAGGTCAAATTGTAGTCCAATATGACATACATAATTGTTTTCACTAACCACTCCCTTAATAAAAACATTCCCTATCATCATTTTTGTTTCATATTTGTGATGCCCGTATTGTTTACTCAAATCGTGTGTAATATGAGATTCATACGACATGCCGTTTTTGACTTATGATAGAAAACCCAAATTTAGATCAAATATTTTGCATTCCTCTTATACAATCCTGGAAAAAAGTCTTGGAACACTTGCGTGTGATTAACGGAAAAGTGTCACCCCCACTCCCCCCGTACAATGTTGACCAAGGCCAGTGGCTCCTGCAGCTTGCCAGAGTGTCCCAACATTGATCGATGGGGAGTGGGGAAGGACAAATCTCATTTGAACAATTTCAGTTTATAGCCGAAGACACTTAACTATCAATACAGGCACGCAATACCCAACACG
Source organism: Ophiura sarsii (assembly GCA_035610835.1). Lineage (NCBI taxonomy): Eukaryota > Metazoa > Echinodermata > Ophiuroidea > Amphilepidida > Ophiuridae > Ophiura > Ophiura sarsii. The sequence continues at coordinate 66,912,193 of CM069455.1, forward strand.
CGTGCTCAGCGTTCCAAGGACTTTTTTCCAAGATTGTATACGCAGATTGCAAAATATTTCATCTAAATTTAGTTTTTCTATCATAAATCGAAAACTATATATCACATGAATCTCAAATTGCACAAGATTTGGCAGTGGACCATAGGCTTGGCAACCCCCGTATTTTTTTTAAAGAAGACATTCATTTAATACGGGAAAGTTCAGTGAAAATAGTTCCCCATACTAACTAATGCATTTCTCAGAAGTATAATTGCCCATTATTGCACTGCATAATGTGGCGTTTTCAGATACTCCTACGAGATTAGTTATTCATGTATTGTCAGATATGCAAAAGAGTTTCTAAAGGTAACAGAATCTATATAATATGGGGTTGAAAGTAACACGAATAATAATTGTAGAATAACTTAGGCCTTAATAATTGTAAATAACTATCTTCAGTAGATAGCAGTAATTTCCGTTTGACAGATTCGACAGAGCTATCGTCTGCACTATTTTATAGACTTGATTTGCATCACCATATGACAGAGTGGTAAATGGTACAGATTGAACTTAACACAGCTTTTTATATAGTGTTTGCATCACTTTCGTCTTTATCCAGGCTATCTTTTTTATTCACAAACCCTTATTGTATGGATTTTTTCAAATATTACTTTTTTTTACACATTTTTTGAAAAAAACATTTGGCATTTATTTTTTGGAAATATTTTAAAATGTTTGGAAAAACAATAGTTGGACATAGTTGGATACTGAGTAAATGTTTCTTCTTACTCCACAAATTATAAATGATAGTCAGTAAAATAATTTGCAGATCCAGGATTTGAACCTGGGACCTCTGGATGGAAAGACCAGTGCTCTACCAACTGAGCTATTGAGTCCGATGAGGAAGAACGGCGATAATATTATTTATATGCTATTCAGTTCAATCACATCCTCAGAAACAACCAAAAAAAACTAAATACGTGAATACCTAAACCATTTACGTAATGTATAACATACACGAATACATAAATAAACCATTTAAGTAATATATTTTCTTTTATTTATTCATTAAAATAGCGCTGCGATAAATGAATAGAATTTTATTCACAAAGTAATCATCAAACGAGTTGAGACGGTATTGGTAAAGTGAATGGTAAAGTGAATGGTAAAGTGTTGCCTTGAAACACGTGTTCATTGTACACTTTACCGTTGTTTCTATAGTAAAATATTAGTATACATATTTTGTTTTCATTTTAAATGGTAAACTGTTATCAAAATGCGTAGGTGCGACCCATGCGACTTATATTTCGGAGTTTCAACATGCATGATTGGTATAGTTAACACATATGCATATCTTGATAACTCAAAGGCAGTATGAAAAAATGTTTAATTGCCTATTTTAAGCAAAATGTCCCAATGGTAAACTGATGGTAAACTGTGGTAAAGTGTGTGACACTTTACGATAATACATAATTATAACATGTATAATTAAACAAATCCACGCTTGTGTAAGCATTGACCGCTTGGCGTAACTGGTAGGAGCGCTCGTTTATACACTTTATAGCCTGTTTCGCGTTGGTTCGAGTCGCTCTAATGGCGTGTTTTTTCCCTTTTTTCTGTTATGAGCTATCTTCAGTAGATAGGAATATTATTGCAAATAAACGTTACTGCTCGGCAAATGTTAACACTTTTACACGCGGCTATTGGTTTAACCACGGTACAAAACAGATTTTTCAGAAACCTTTCCTTACTTTCATGTCTGTCTAAAGGATAACTGAACAAATAATTGAGACACGTTTGCACTTATTTGAATGCATTTCTCATGATGATTCCAAATATGTTTGAAACATTTTGTGCAATTGTCTGCAGACGACTGCCGCGTGGAAAGTGTCAATGTTTAGTTTCATATTACAGAATACGATGTCGTAATTATTACATGTCTGATTCGTCTATTGAACTCGGCATACGAAACGCAGTACATGGCTTTTCCCTGTCGCATTTACAATAAATTTAACATGGTTAAAAAGAAAATAAGCATTAGAAATGTTAATTTCTCAGCAAGAACTTTATACTTTTGCTTTATTCAATTATGAACATCAGATTATTGCGCGCGGGATCAAGAAATAGGTCAAATTGTAGTCCAATATGACATACATAATTGTTTTCACTAACCACTCCCTTAATAAAAACATTCCCTATCATCATTTTTGTTTCATATTTGTGATGCCCGTATTGTTTACTCAAATCGTGTGTAATATGAGATTCATACGACATGCCGTTTTTGACTTATGATAGAAAACCCAAATTTAGATCAAATATTTTGCATTCCTCTTATACAATCCTGGAAAAAAGTCTTGGAACACTTGCGTGTGATTAACGGAAAAGTGTCACCCCCACTCCCCCCGTACAATGTTGACCAAGGCCAGTGGCTCCTGCAGCTTGCCAGAGTGTCCCAACATTGATCGATGGGGAGTGGGGAAGGACAAATCTCATTTGAACAATTTCAGTTTATAGCCGAAGACACTTAACTATCAATACAGGCACGCAATACCCAACACGCGTGCTCAGCGTTCCAAGGACTTTTTTCCAAGATTGTATACGCAGATTGCAAAATATTTCATCTAAATTTAGTTTTTCTATCATAAATCGAAAACTATATATCACATGAATCTCAAATTGCACAAGATTTGGCAGTGGACCATAGGCTTGGCAACCCCCGTATTTTTTTTAAAGAAGACATTCATTTAATACGGGAAAGTTCAGTGAAAATAGTTCCCCATACTAACTAATGCATTTCTCAGAAGTATAATTGCCCATTATTGCACTGCATAATGTGGCGTTTTCAGATACTCCTACGAGATTAGTTATTCATGTATTGTCAGATATGCAAAAGAGTTTCTAAAGGTAACAGAATCTATATAATATGGGGTTGAAAGTAACACGAATAATAATTGTAGAATAACTTAGGCCTTAATAATTGTAAATAACTATCTTCAGTAGATAGCAGTAATTTCCGTTTGACAGATTCGACAGAGCTATCGTCTGCACTATTTTATAGACTTGATTTGCATCACCATATGACAGAGTGGTAAATGGTACAGATTGAACTTAACACAGCTTTTTATATAGTGTTTGCATCACTTTCGTCTTTATCCAGGCTATCTTTTTTATTCACAAACCCTTATTGTATGGATTTTTTCAAATATTACTTTTTTTTACACATTTTTTGAAAAAAACATTTGGCATTTATTTTTTGGAAATATTTTAAAATGTTTGGAAAAACAATAGTTGGACATAGTTGGATACTGAGTAAATGTTTCTTCTTACTCCACAAATTATAAATGATAGTCAGTAAAATAATTTGCAGATCCAGGATTTGAACCTGGGACCTCTGGATGGAAAGACCAGTGCTCTACCAACTGAGCTATTGAGTCCGATGAGGAAGAACGGCGATAATATTATTTATATGCTATTCAGTTCAATCACATCCTCAGAAACAACCAAAAAAAACTAAATACGTGAATACCTAAACCATTTACGTAATGTATAACATACACGAATACATAAATAAACCATTTAAGTAATATATTTTCTTTTATTTATTCATTAAAATAGCGCTGCGATAAATGAATAGAATTTTATTCACAAAGTAATCATCAAACGAGTTGAGACGGTATTGGTAAAGTGAATGGTAAAGTGAATGGTAAAGTGTTGCCTTGAAACACGTGTTCATTGTACACTTTACCGTTGTTTCTATAGTAAAATATTAGTATACATATTTTGTTTTCATTTTAAATGGTAAACTGTTATCAAAATGCGTAGGTGCGACCCATGCGACTTATATTTCGGAGTTTCAACATGCATGATTGGTATAGCTAACACATATGCATATCTTGATAACTCAAAGGCAGTATGAAAAAATGTTTAATTGCCTATTTTAAGCAAAATGTCCCAATGGTAAACTGATGGTAAACTGTGGTAAAGTGTGTGACACTTTACGATAATACATAATTATAACATGTATAATTAAACAAATCCACGCTTGTGTAAGCATTGACCGCTTGGCGTAACTGGTAGGAGCGCTCGTTTATACACTTTATAGCCTGTTTCGCGTTGGTTCGAGTCGCTCTAATGGCGTGTTTTTTCCCTTTTTTCTGTTATGAGCTATCTTCAGTAGATAGGAATATTATTGCAAATAAACGTTACTGCTCGGCAAATGTTAACACTTTTACACGCGGCTATTGGTTTAACCACGGTACAAAACAGATTTTTCAGAAACCTTTCCTTACTTTCATGTCTGTCTAAAGGATAACTGAACAAATAATTGAGACACGTTTGCACTTATTTGAATGCATTTCTCATGATGATTCCAAATATGTTTGAAACATTTTGTGCAATTGTCTGCAGACGACTGCCGCGTGGAAAGTGTCAATGTTTAGTTTCATATTACAGAATACGATGTCGTAATTATTACATGTCTGATTCGTCTATTGAACTCGGCATACGAAACGCAGTACATGGCTTTTCCCTGTCGCATTTACAATAAATTTAACATGGTTAAAAAGAAAATAAGCATTAGAAATGTTAATTTCTCAGCAAGAACTTTATACTTTTGCTTTATTCAATTATGAACATCAGATTATTGCGCGCGGGATCAAGAAATAGGTCAAATTGTAGTCCAATATGACATACATAATTGTTTTCACTAACCACTCCCTTAATAAAAACATTCCCTATCATCATTTTTGTTTCATATTTGTGATGCCCGTATTGTTTACTCAAATCGTGTGTAATATGAGATTCATACGACATGCCGTTTTTGACTTATGATAGAAAACCCAAATTTAGATCAAATATTTTGCATTCCTCTTATACAATCCTGGAAAAAAGTCTTGGAACACTTGCGTGTGATTAACGGAAAAGTGTCACCCCCACTCCCCCCGTACAATGTTGACCAAGGCCAGTGGCTCCTGCAGCTTGCCAGAGTGTCCCAACATTGATCGATGGGGAGTGGGGAAGGACAAATCTCATTTGAACAATTTCAGTTTATAGCCGAAGACACTTAACTATCAATACAGGCACGCAATACCCAACACGCGTGCTCAGCGTTCCAAGGACTTTTTTCCAAGATTGTATACGCAGATTGCAAAATATTTCATCTAAATTTAGTTTTTCTATCATAAATCGAAAACTATATATCACATGAATCTCAAATTGCACAAGATTTGGCAGTGGACCATAGGCTTGGCAACCCCCGTATTTTTTTTAAAGAAGACATTCATTTAATACGGGAAAGTTCAGTGAAAATAGTTCCCCATACTAACTAATGCATTTCTCAGAAGTATAATTGCCCATTATTGCACTGCATAATGTGGCGTTTTCAGATACTCCTACGAGATTAGTTATTCATGTATTGTCAGATATGCAAAAGAGTTTCTAAAGGTAACAGAATCTATATAATATGGGGTTGAAAGTAACACGAATAATAATTGTAGAATAACTTAGGCCTTAATAATTGTAAATAACTATCTTCAGTAGATAGCAGTAATTTCCGTTTGACAGATTCGACAGAGCTATCGTCTGCACTATTTTATAGACTTGATTTGCATCACCATATGACAGAGTGGTAAATGGTACAGATTGAACTTAACACAGCTTTTTATATAGTGTTTGCATCACTTTCGTCTTTATCCAGGCTATCTTTTTTATTCACAAACCCTTATTGTATGGATTTTTTCAAATATTACTTTTTTTTACACATTTTTTGAAAAAAACATTTGGCATTTATTTTTTGGAAATATTTTAAAATGTTTGGAAAAACAATAGTTGGACATAGTTGGATACTGAGTAAATGTTTCTTCTTACTCCACAAATTATAAATGATAGTCAGTAAAATAATTTGCAGATCCAGGATTTGAACCTGGGACCTCTGGATGGAAAGACCAGTGCTCTACCAACTGAGCTATTGAGTCCGATGAGGAAGAACGGCGATAATATTATTTATATGCTATTCAGTTCAATCACATCCTCAGAAACAACCAAAAAAAACTAAATACGTGAATACCTAAACCATTTACGTAATGTATAACATACACGAATACATAAATAAACCATTTAAGTAATATATTTTCTTTTATTTATTCATTAAAATAGCGCTGCGATAAATGAATAGAATTTTATTCACAAAGTAATCATCAAACGAGTTGAGACGGTATTGGTAAAGTGAATGGTAAAGTGAATGGTAAAGTGTTGCCTTGAAACACGTGTTCATTGTACACTTTACCGTTGTTTCTATAGTAAAATATTAGTATACATATTTTGTTTTCATTTTAAATGGTAAACTGTTATCAAAATGCGTAGGTGCGACCCATGCGACTTATATTTCGGAGTTTCAACATGCATGATTGGTATAGCTAACACATATGCATATCTTGATAACTCAAAGGCAGTATGAAAAAATGTTTAATTGCCTATTTTAAGCAAAATGTCCCAATGGTAAACTGATGGTAAACTGTGGTAAAGTGTGTGACACTTTACGATAATACATAATTATAACATGTATAATTAAACAAATCCACGCTTGTGTAAGCATTGACCGCTTGGCGTAACTGGTAGGAGCGCTCGTTTATACACTTTATAGCCTGTTTCGCGTTGGTTCGAGTCGCTCTAATGGCGTGTTTTTTCCCTTTTTTCTGTTATGAGCTATCTTCAGTAGATAGGAATATTATTGCAAATAAACGTTACTGCTCGGCAAATGTTAACACTTTTACACGCGGCTATTGGTTTAACCACGGTACAAAACAGATTTTTCAGAAACCTTTCCTTACTTTCATGTCTGTCTAAAGGATAACTGAACAAATAATTGAGACACGTTTGCACTTATTTGAATGCATTTCTCATGATGATTCCAAATATGTTTGAAACATTTTGTGCAATTGTCTGCAGACGACTGCCGCGTGGAAAGTGTCAATGTTTAGTTTCATATTACAGAATACGATGTCGTAATTATTACATGTCTGATTCGTCTATTGAACTCGGCATACGAAACGCAGTACATGGCTTTTCCCTGTCGCATTTACAATAAATTTAACATGGTTAAAAAGAAAATAAGCATTAGAAATGTTAATTTCTCAGCAAGAACTTTATACTTTTGCTTTATTCAATTATGAACATCAGATTATTGCGCGCGGGATCAAGAAATAGGTCAAATTGTAGTCCAATATGACATACATAATTGTTTTCACTAACCACTCCCTTAATAAAAACATTCCCTATCATCATTTTTGTTTCATATTTGTGATGCCCGTATTGTTTACTCAAATCGTGTGTAATATGAGATTCATACGACATGCCGTTTTTGACTTATGATAGAAAACCCAAATTTAGATCAAATATTTTGCATTCCTCTTATACAATCCTGGAAAAAAGTCTTGGAACACTTGCGTGTGATTAACGGAAAAGTGTCACCCCCACTCCCCCCGTACAATGTTGACCAAGGCCAGTGGCTCCTGCAGCTTGCCAGAGTGTCCCAACATTGATCGATGGGGAGTGGGGAAGGACAAATCTCATTTGAACAATTTCAGTTTATAGCCGAAGACACTTAACTATCAATACAGGCACGCAATACCCAACACGCGTGCTCAGCGTTCCAAGGACTTTTTTCCAAGATTGTATACGCAGATTGCAAAATATTTCATCTAAATTTAGTTTTTCTATCATAAATCGAAAACTATATATCACATGAATCTCAAATTGCACAAGATTTGGCAGTGGACCATAGGCTTGGCAACCCCCGTATTTTTTTTAAAGAAGACATTCATTTAATACGGGAAAGTTCAGTGAAAATAGTTCCCCATACTAACTAATGCATTTCTCAGAAGTATAATTGCCCATTATTGCACTGCATAATGTGGCGTTTTCAGATACTCCTACGAGATTAGTTATTCATGTATTGTCAGATATGCAAAAGAGTTTCTAAAGGTAACAGAATCTATATAATATGGGGTTGAAAGTAACACGAATAATAATTGTAGAATAACTTAGGCCTTAATAATTGTAAATAACTATCTTCAGTAGATAGCAGTAATTTCCGTTTGACAGATTCGACAGAGCTATCGTCTGCACTATTTTATAGACTTGATTTGCATCACCATATGACAGAGTGGTAAATGGTACAGATTGAACTTAACACAGCTTTTTATATAGTGTTTGCATCACTTTCGTCTTTATCCAGGCTATCTTTTTTATTCACAAACCCTTATTGTATGGATTTTTTCAAATATTACTTTTTTTTACACATTTTTTGAAAAAAACATTTGGCATTTATTTTTTGGAAATATTTTAAAATGTTTGGAAAAACAATAGTTGGACATAGTTGGATACTGAGTAAATGTTTCTTCTTACTCCACAAATTATAAATGATAGTCAGTAAAATAATTTGCAGATCCAGGATTTGAACCTGGGACCTCTGGATGGAAAGACCAGTGCTCTACCAACTGAGCTATTGAGTCCGATGAGGAAGAACGGCGATAATATTATTTATATGCTATTCAGTTCAATCACATCCTCAGAAACAACCAAAAAAAACTAAATACGTGAATACCTAAACCATTTACGTAATGTATAACATACACGAATACATAAATAAACCATTTAAGTAATATATTTTCTTTTATTTATTCATTAAAATAGCGCTGCGATAAATGAATAGAATTTTATTCACAAAGTAATCATCAAACGAGTTGAGACGGTATTGGTAAAGTGAATGGTAAAGTGAATGGTAAAGTGTTGCCTTGAAACACGTGTTCATTGTACACTTTACCGTTGTTTCTATAGTAAAATATTAGTATACATATTTTGTTTTCATTTTAAATGGTAAACTGTTATCAAAATGCGTAGGTGCGACCCATGCGACTTATATTTCGGAGTTTCAACATGCATGATTGGTATAGCTAACACATATGCATATCTTGATAACTCAAAGGCAGTATGAAAAAATGTTTAATTGCCTATTTTAAGCAAAATGTCCCAATGGTAAACTGATGGTAAACTGTGGTAAAGTGTGTGACACTTTACGATAATACATAATTATAACATGTATAATTAAACAAATCCACGCTTGTGTAAGCATTGACCGCTTGGCGTAACTGGTAGGAGCGCTCGTTTATACACTTTATAGCCTGTTTCGCGTTGGTTCGAGTCGCTCTAATGGCGTGTTTTTTCCCTTTTTTCTGTTATGAGCTATCTTCAGTAGATAGGAATATTATTGCAAATAAACGTTACTGCTCGGCAAATGTTAACACTTTTACACGCGGCTATTGGTTTAACCACGGTACAAAACAGATTTTTCAGAAACCTTTCCTTACTTTCATGTCTGTCTAAAGGATAACTGAACAAATAATTGAGACACGTTTGCACTTATTTGAATGCATTTCTCATGATGATTCCAAATATGTTTGAAACATTTTGTGCAATTGTCTGCAGACGACTGCCGCGTGGAAAGTGTCAATGTTTAGTTTCATATTACAGAATACGATGTCGTAATTATTACATGTCTGATTCGTCTATTGAACTCGGCATACGAAACGCAGTACATGGCTTTTCCCTGTCGCATTTACAATAAATTTAACATGGTTAAAAAGAAAATAAGCATTAGAAATGTTAATTTCTCAGCAAGAACTTTATACTTTTGCTTTATTCAATTATGAACATCAGATTATTGCGCGCGGGATCAAGAAATAGGTCAAATTGTAGTCCAATATGACATACATAATTGTTTTCACTAACCACTCCCTTAATAAAAACATTCCCTATCATCATTTTTGTTTCATATTTGTGATGCCCGTATTGTTTACTCAAATCGTGTGTAATATGAGATTCATACGACATGCCGTTTTTGACTTATGATAGAAAACCCAAATTTAGATCAAATATTTTGCATTCCTCTTATACAATCCTGGAAAAAAGTCTTGGAACACTTGCGTGTGATTAACGGAAAAGTGTCACCCCCACTCCCCCCGTACAATGTTGACCAAGGCCAGTGGCTCCTGCAGCTTGCCAGAGTGTCCCAACATTGATCGATGGGGAGTGGGGAAGGACAAATCTCATTTGAACAATTTCAGTTTATAGCCGAAGACACTTAACTATCAATACAGGCACGCAATACCCAACACGCGTGCTCAGCGTTCCAAGGACTTTTTTCCAAGATTGTATACGCAGATTGCAAAATATTTCATCTAAATTTAGTTTTTCTATCATAAATCGAAAACTATATATCACATGAATCTCAAATTGCACAAGATTTGGCAGTGGACCATAGGCTTGGCAACCCCCGTATTTTTTTTAAAGAAGACATTCATTTAATACGGGAAAGTTCAGTGAAAATAGTTCCCCATACTAACTAATGCATTTCTCAGAAGTATAATTGCCCATTATTGCACTGCATAATGTGGCGTTTTCAGATACTCCTACGAGATTAGTTATTCATGTATTGTCAGATATGCAAAAGAGTTTCTAAAGGTAACAGAATCTATATAATATGGGGTTGAAAGTAACACGAATAATAATTGTAGAATAACTTAGGCCTTAATAATTGTAAATAACTATCTTCAGTAGATAGCAGTAATTTCCGTTTGACAGATTCGACAGAGCTATCGTCTGCACTATTTTATAGACTTGATTTGCATCACCATATGACAGAGTGGTAAATGGTACAGATTGAACTTAACACAGCTTTTTATATAGTGTTTGCATCACTTTCGTCTTTATCCAGGCTATCTTTTTTATTCACAAACCCTTATTGTATGGATTTTTTCAAATATTACTTTTTTTTACACATTTTTTGAAAAAAACATTTGGCATTTATTTTTTGGAAATATTTTAAAATGTTTGGAAAAACAATAGTTGGACATAGTTGGATACTGAGTAAATGTTTCTTCTTACTCCACAAATTATAAATGATAGTCAGTAAAATAATTTGCAGATCCAGGATTTGAACCTGGGACCTCTGGATGGAAAGACCAGTGCTCTACCAACTGAGCTATTGAGTCCGATGAGGAAGAACGGCGATAATATTATTTATATGCTATTCAGTTCAATCACATCCTCAGAAACAACCAAAAAAAACTAAATACGTGAATACCTAAACCATTTACGTAATGTATAACATACACGAATACATAAATAAACCATTTAAGTAATATATTTTCTTTTATTTATTCATTAAAATAGCGCTGCGATAAATGAATAGAATTTTATTCACAAAGTAATCATCAAACGAGTTGAGACGGTATTGGTAAAGTGAATGGTAAAGTGAATGGTAAAGTGTTGCCTTGAAACACGTGTTCATTGTACACTTTACCGTTGTTTCTATAGTAAAATATTAGTATACATATTTTGTTTTCATTTTAAATGGTAAACTGTTATCAAAATGCGTAGGTGCGACCCATGCGACTTATATTTCGGAGTTTCAACATGCATGATTGGTATAGCTAACACATATGCATATCTTGATAACTCAAAGGCAGTATGAAAAAATGTTTAATTGCCTATTTTAAGCAAAATGTCCCAATGGTAAACTGATGGTAAACTGTGGTAAAGTGTGTGACACTTTACGATAATACATAATTATAACATGTATAATTAAACAAATCCACGCTTGTGTAAGCATTGACCGCTTGGCGTAACTGGTAGGAGCGCTCGTTTATACACTTTATAGCCTGTTTCGCGTTGGTTCGAGTCGCTCTAATGGCGTGTTTTTTCCCTTTTTTCTGTTATGAGCTATCTTCAGTAGATAGGAATATTATTGCAAATAAACGTTACTGCTCGGCAAATGTTAACACTTTTACACGCGGCTATTGGTTTAACCACGGTACAAAACAGATTTTTCAGAAACCTTTCCTTACTTTCATGTCTGTCTAAAGGATAACTGAACAAATAATTGAGACACGTTTGCACTTATTTGAATGCATTTCTCATGATGATTCCAAATATGTTTGAAACATTTTGTGCAATTGTCTGCAGACGACTGCCGCGTGGAAAGTGTCAATGTTTAGTTTCATATTACAGAATACGATGTCGTAATTATTACATGTCTGATTCGTCTATTGAACTCGGCATACGAAACGCAGTACATGGCTTTTCCCTGTCGCATTTACAATAAATTTAACATGGTTAAAAAGAAAATAAGCATTAGAAATGTTAATTTCTCAGCAAGAACTTTATACTTTTGCTTTATTCAATTATGAACATCAGATTATTGCGCGCGGGATCAAGAAATAGGTCAAATTGTAGTCCAATATGACATACATAATTGTTTTCACTAACCACTCCCTTAATAAAAACATTCCCTATCATCATTTTTGTTTCATATTTGTGATGCCCGTATTGTTTACTCAAATCGTGTGTAATATGAGATTCATACGACATGCCGTTTTTGACTTATGATAGAAAACCCAAATTTAGATCAAATATTTTGCATTCCTCTTATACAATCCTGGAAAAAAGTCTTGGAACACTTGCGTGTGATTAACGGAAAAGTGTCACCCCCACTCCCCCCGTACAATGTTGACCAAGGCCAGTGGCTCCTGCAGCTTGCCAGAGTGTCCCAACATTGATCGATGGGGAGTGGGGAAGGACAAATCTCATTTGAACAATTTCAGTTTATAGCCGAAGACACTTAACTATCAATACAGGCACGCAATACCCAACACGCGTGCTCAGCGTTCCAAGGACTTTTTTCCAAGATTGTATACGCAGATTGCAAAATATTTCATCTAAATTTAGTTTTTCTATCATAAATCGAAAACTATATATCACATGAATCTCAAATTGCACAAGATTTGGCAGTGGACCATAGGCTTGGCAACCCCCGTATTTTTTTTAAAGAAGACATTCATTTAATACGGGAAAGTTCAGTGAAAATAGTTCCCCATACTAACTAATGCATTTCTCAGAAGTATAATTGCCCATTATTGCACTGCATAATGTGGCGTTTTCAGATACTCCTACGAGATTAGTTATTCATGTATTGTCAGATATGCAAAAGAGTTTCTAAAGGTAACAGAATCTATATAATATGGGGTTGAAAGTAACACGAATAATAATTGTAGAATAACTTAGGCCTTAATAATTGTAAATAACTATCTTCAGTAGATAGCAGTAATTTCCGTTTGACAGATTCGACAGAGCTATCGTCTGCACTATTTTATAGACTTGATTTGCATCACCATATGACAGAGTGGTAAATGGTACAGATTGAACTTAACACAGCTTTTTATATAGTGTTTGCATCACTTTCGTCTTTATCCAGGCTATCTTTTTTATTCACAAACCCTTATTGTATGGATTTTTTCAAATATTACTTTTTTTTACACATTTTTTGAAAAAAACATTTGGCATTTATTTTTTGGAAATATTTTAAAATGTTTGGAAAAACAATAGTTGGACATAGTTGGATACTGAGTAAATGTTTCTTCTTACTCCACAAATTATAAATGATAGTCAGTAAAATAATTTGCAGATCCAGGATTTGAACCTGGGACCTCTGGATGGAAAGACCAGTGCTCTACCAACTGAGCTATTGAGTCCGATGAGGAAGAACGGCGATAATATTATTTATATGCTATTCAGTTCAATCACATCCTCAGAAACAACCAAAAAAAACTAAATACGTGAATACCTAAACCATTTACGTAATGTATAACATACACGAATACATAAATAAACCATTTAAGTAATATATTTTCTTTTATTTATTCATTAAAATAGCGCTGCGATAAATGAATAGAATTTTATTCACAAAGTAATCATCAAACGAGTTGAGACGGTATTGGTAAAGTGAATGGTAAAGTGAATGGTAAAGTGTTGCCTTGAAACACGTGTTCATTGTACACTTTACCGTTGTTTCTATAGTAAAATATTAGTATACATATTTTGTTTTCATTTTAAATGGTAAACTGTTATCAAAATGCGTAGGTGCGACCCATGCGACTTATATTTCGGAGTTTCAACATGCATGATTGGTATAGCTAACACATATGCATATCTTGATAACTCAAAGGCAGTATGAAAAAATGTTTAATTGCCTATTTTAAGCAAAATGTCCCAATGGTAAACTGATGGTAAACTGTGGTAAAGTGTGTGACACTTTACGATAATACATAATTATAACATGTATAATTAAACAAATCCACGCTTGTGTAAGCATTGACCGCTTGGCGTAACTGGTAGGAGCGCTCGTTTATACACTTTATAGCCTGTTTCGCGTTGGTTCGAGTCGCTCTAATGGCGTGTTTTTTCCCTTTTTTCTGTTATGAGCTATCTTCAGTAGATAGGAATATTATTGCAAATAAACGTTACTGCTCGGCAAATGTTAACACTTTTACACGCGGCTATTGGTTTAACCACGGTACAAAACAGATTTTTCAGAAACCTTTCCTTACTTTCATGTCTGTCTAAAGGATAACTGAACAAATAATTGAGACACGTTTGCACTTATTTGAATGCATTTCTCATGATGATTCCAAATATGTTTGAAACATTTTGTGCAATTGTCTGCAGACGACTGCCGCGTGGAAAGTGTCAATGTTTAGTTTCATATTACAGAATACGATGTCGTAATTATTACATGTCTGATTCGTCTATTGAACTCGGCATACGAAACGCAGTACATGGCTTTTCCCTGTCGCATTTACAATAAATTTAACATGGTTAAAAAGAAAATAAGCATTAGAAATGTTAATTTCTCAGCAAGAACTTTATACTTTTGCTTTATTCAATTATGAACATCAGATTATTGCGCGCGGGATCAAGAAATAGGTCAAATTGTAGTCCAATATGACATACATAATTGTTTTCACTAACCACTCCCTTAATAAAAACATTCCCTATCATCATTTTTGTTTCATATTTGTGATGCCCGTATTGTTTACTCAAATCGTGTGTAATATGAGATTCATACGACATGCCGTTTTTGACTTATGATAGAAAACCCAAATTTAGATCAAATATTTTGCATTCCTCTTATACAATCCTGGAAAAAAGTCTTGGAACACTTGCGTGTGATTAACGGAAAAGTGTCACCCCCACTCCCCCCGTACAATGTTGACCAAGGCCAGTGGCTCCTGCAGCTTGCCAGAGTGTCCCAACATTGATCGATGGGGAGTGGGGAAGGACAAATCTCATTTGAACAATTTCAGTTTATAGCCGAAGACACTTAACTATCAATACAGGCACGCAATACCCAACACGCGTGCTCAGCGTTCCAAGGACTTTTTTCCAAGATTGTAGCTTGTAATATTATCATAAGCGTACGTATACAAGGGACTCAATTGCTATGGATACGTTCGAAAATATTGAGGTAGCAGCTCTCTGGTATGAATTATTTATCGACGTTATTAACTAAATTGAAGAAGTAATCAAGCATATCACCGCTGCTTTGTATGCTTTCACAAGTGTCTGGAACATGGAAAATAATTTATATCTACCTTCCATTTGATATTTAGGGGTTCAATAAGGTTTCGAAGTTGTTTATCTTGAATCGACAACGGTAAGACGGGTTTATTTTGCAAAATAAACCCGTCTTACCGTTGTCGATTTAAGATAAACAACGACGAAGACCTTGTTGAACCCCGTTCAACAACGACTAGACATATTAACATCATTCATATGTGAATAGCGTTTTGGATAATTAATGAAAACAAGTAAAAAAACGTGTTTTAATAGGCTTAATTTGACATAAAAAAATAGCTGCTCTTTAAAAAACGGAAACAAATGTTTACGTTTTATTATAATTAGGCCCTTATTTGGACATCGTCCGTTCCCTGTAAATGGGTGAGGGAACTTCTGAATGGGCTGGGTTTCAAAAGGTAAACATTAGAGAAGACAAATTATTTCGCAAGTAATTGTTAAATTTAAAATATTTTGTAAAATAACATTTTATTCACACACCACCTTTAACATTCAGAGAAAAAATTAAATCAAGAATGCGTTTAATTTACAGAACACATTTTGATATGTTACAGAATATTTGTATGAAATTAAACACACCCCTCCATTTCAATAGTGGTACGGTCCAAATAGATCAGAGGGATGTCACTTCACCGCGCGATGATACAAAATGGCGATTCTCTTGTGCTGGGTAGCGATCGTCCCGGCTAAAATTGTGGCTTTAGGAATGATCCGTGACATATGGCCCTCGCCAAAAATATTTTTCTCAGGGATATAGCTACATTTTGGTATATAAAGCTGTTTGCAACTTTAAGGATCGCATGGCGAAATGCATTTATACGCCGAAAAAAACGGCCAGTGCTACGAGAAACTAATGATTAATGTTAGGTGGCCTAAACACATTGTTATTAAAAACAATCCTCACATTTCCTTCATTAAATATAATGGCACTCTATTTGTTCCACATCTACAACATTGACATTTGATGTTGATATGCTTATGTTATTCATTGTAATTCTTTTCTTCACATATCACACCTTTGTGTACTAAGCAATGCATATCACTTGTAATACTTTAACCATTTTTCTTTTCAAATGTTATACTCTGCAATTTCTTATGTTTCCATCTTACTGGAGAGATTGTTATATCTGGTGACTAGCCACTTGAACATTAATAACCTTCGGTGTTTCTAGATTGACAACTTTACTGTATTTCTAGATTGACAACCCTACTGTATTTCTTCCATCAAACTTCAGCTACTAGATAACATGCTCTTGCAGTAAGATGGGAACAAAACGAAAATAAATTATGACATTTGAAAAGAAAATTGCTAGAAGTATATTGAGTGGTAAAATATTGGTGTGTCGTTATTTACATCTAATGACAATTGTAATCAGATAAGTTGGCAGGGACGCCGGATGACGCGACTTGATGACATCGCAAGAGGTCATGACCGCGCCATTTGAATAGGCTTTGTTTCGATTCTTCGTCTCTGCACGTCTGCTGACGATCGTTTCGAAATTAAATGTTTGTTTGTTTTTATCCGATTGTGTTTATAATTTAAAATGTGCTTGTCCAAGATAGCAAGCTACTAATGTGATACGTGATTATGGTATTATTTCTAAAAATATGGGTCAATTGCCGGCATGACACTGACTGGCCGAATGTGTTCTTTACCTAGTTTCGATATGATCATGTCGAAACTAGGTGCCGAATTCGGAAGTTATGCTATCGTTTTACTCACGGACTTTCGCGGCAAATCTCGCGGCAAATCCTGGAAGTGCCGTTATTTGCTTATTTGGCATGAAGACGATGTCGGAATTGTATGACATTTTGGATTTGGGCTAGGTTGATGATTATCTTTACGTTATTTGCTCATTTAGTATATCGATACATCTCTCAATGCCCCTGGGGGAATTAGGGGTTGAGAGCACATGTTACTAAAACTAATTTCTCTCCAATATTAAACGTACTGTCAATGTTGAGTGTTGTAGGTTAAAAAATATCGCTACTTGGTCGGTCATGTGACCCGTTGCCATGGAAACGGCGGCCATCTTGGATCATCTTTTTTACTACGAGACACCTTGCGCGCAAGATATCTCAAAAACTATTTATTGTAGAGTATTAGGACAAAGAGCAAATTAAAGCTGATTGATAAGGCTATAGAATGAAGTAGGATCTAAGCAATTGGACACTATTAACTAGGGTAAGTATTAGATTTTGTTTTCACCAGAAAAAAATATTATTATTTTGTTTACGAAGATGTAAACAAATATGTTCTCATTGGGTGAGAGTCTCCATTCTATTTCATTTTAAAGCTTATCTCATTAACAGTGTTCTGGCTAAATTTGAAGGTCCTAGCCCCTTTAGGTTTCCAGATATCCTGCGCGCACGGTCGCAAAATGTTTGACATTAGTTACGGAGATATCGTCAGTTCGGGTCAAGTCGGGTCATTAGTAAATACGAATAATTAATACTCATTAAAGGTAATTAATCGTCATTGTTTGTATCAAATTAACTAAATTTGATTTAAAAATTAAGATTTCTCTTATTTAAGGCATCTTAGAACACTAAATGCATTAATTATTTGAGTAACCAAATAAAATATGACATTTTTGACCAGAAATGAGATACTTAAAACAATAGAATTCATAAGAATTAAATACATGCGTTAATATACGCATTTTTCGACTTCGCGACGGACTAGGACCCCGGACTTGGACTCGCAAAAGTTATCATAACTTTGCAGAGGAACATCCGATTTTTTTTCATTTTTGAAGCAAATGAAAGCTAATTCTCTGGGCTGTGATGTAAAGCCAAACAAACAAAATCCATAGTATAAAACATCTCAACCCCTAATTCCCCCTTAGGGGTTATCTAGAGGAAGTTCGTGGTCACAATGCTTACAATGTATACAACATAGCATGAATTGATTAGTGGTCCCCTGGGTTAGTACGTTTTAGCAGGTGGTCCAGTGGAACAGTGCAGGATTCATAATCACAATGTTGTGAGTTCAAGCCCCGCTGTGGCCAACTTGTTTGTGTCCTTGGACAAGGTACTTAATCTCAATTGCCTCGTTAACCCTAGTGAGATTGGGAAGCTGTTGTCATCTAAGTTGCACCTAGCCGGCTGCCATGAAGATGATGTGAATGGCAGCGATAATAATTAGCCAATGTAAAGCGCTATGAGACGTTGTGTAAAGCGCTATATTACCAATCACAACCTCGATGGCGCAATTTGAAAATCACATATAAATAACCTCATCCAATTTCAACAGATGGCGCAATTTTCGAATGACAACTCGATACTTTACCTCATTTACAATGCCATTTCGTAGCTGCAGGACTTCGACTACTTTTGGAGAATATAAAATGACAATAGAATCAGAACGTATTGCTCGAATTACATTTTTATTGACTGGTAGGGTTAATGGAACATGAAAAAGGTGGTCGATTAACCCTAACCCGGCGGAGAGATTTTGTTGTGAATCGGGGGATGAGGGTAGAGGGGGGGGGGGGGGGGGGGGGGGGGGGGTTGAGGGATTTTGAACCAAGAAACAACCACGTTCCGACCCGGTATTGATCCGCGGACCTTCCGCACGCCACACGCCAAGTCAATGTGAAAGCATGCGCTTGCGCTTGGGGAGAAGATTTTGCGTAGTAATTCGTAGTATCTAGGACTGTTAGGGTTAAGAATAATAGTGTTTCAACAATTGAGAACATTTGGTGTTACTGGCAAATTAAACCAATGTTGCATATAACATGTGATCTTCTTCTTGGTCGGGTACTAGGTAGTGATCCACAACGATCCCAGAGTGCATCAACATCCTATAGAACCCAGACCCAGTTTCACTGAAGAAGATGAATTCCCTTGGTGACGGTGAACTAGGGTCGCATTATATCAGTGTTGGTATATTGAAAGCCAAACCATACTGACCAATTACAGTTTGCATCCAATCACTTTCTTAATAAGAAATTGTGTGGTATGAAGACTATATACCACATTGTAGACACTTTGTATCGCCAGGAGGCGGAACAAACACTTCCAAAAATTGGTCAACATGTGAAGAGCTGTGTTGCAAAAGGGCCTACATCCATTTCTACCTGTTACTCATTTTGCATTATTGAATGGATGGCTATTCATTTATGTGGAATGTGGCTTGTATTGTTGGTGCCTCAATTGGCGTACATGGATGCACTAATCCAAGTCATATAGAAACAGTAAATGAGTAACATGTTGGAGTGGTCTGGTGGCCCTTTTGCAACAAAGCTCTTCATGTACTGGGACAATGATTTGGGGATTATCACAGCTCCTAAGTCTAAAGGGGTAAGTATCGCCAACCATAGTGAGGTGCACAGATGAATACGTGTAAAGACGCTTACATTAGTGGAAACTATCAAACATTCAACATGTTCAAGAACTTGATGATTCACGATGAAACAACATCAGAGTGACTCCACGGTTTATTCGCACCTAAACACGCCTTTTGACATTATCATAATTATCTTTTTGAAGTGCAAACCCTGATGTTTTGAAAAGGGGTCAAGGAAGATATTTGGATGAGTGCGGAGGAACCTACACACGATTGGAATAAAGACACCGGGATCATTCATTCCCAAGTATAGCGGAAGTGATAACCACTATGAGCTGCTAAGAGCCAATCACTACCAATCATTTAGACAATTAGACATGGTAACACAGACCACAAATTGTGGTTTAAACATCGGTTTACTATACAACCAGTAAAACCAAGTATGACGACATGGAAAATTGAATCACTATTTATTACTTTATAGAAGAATACTAAAAATAGCTACTACGTTTTATCACACATATTTATTGGAGGACGGATATTGGCATCCTAAGATTTTACCTCGGCTGAGTTTGATTGAGTGGTTATTTCGAGAATCATGATGGATAATGTTTCCCGTGATTTTTTCTTCCCTATCCGATACTGTCACATCAAATAAAAAGGCGGCGATTATATATTTCGTGCACCCGTAAGAGACCAGTAATGGTTCATTATACTCCATAACGCTCCGTCGCTGATCGCAATCGTTGACCACCGTTTTTCCAATCAGGGGCGTCATTTTGTTGTGCCGTAGTTTACTACGCATGTGTGCGAGCGGAAAGAGTTTGAGTATGTTAAATAGACAGAGTCTCCAACTTTACGCAATCACCCATTTAGTTGTACATGCTGCTATATTAGAGTCAGGCTATAATAGTCCCTTGGAGATCGTCTGGAACAAAGAGTGTATTTGCGATTACATCTTAATTAGTTGACTAGTGAATATCAATTTGTGTAAGCGTGTACAAATCGCCGAAAACTTGGACGAGTTCAAAGTATGGGTTAATCTGCCGCATGTGAGTGAAAATATTTGTTGCCTTGAGTATAGATATATTTCATAGTTATAAAAAATGCTGCGTGATAACACGGCCTGCTGTAAATGCATAATGCAACGTACCTCCTAGACTAATATAAATTGAGCGTGAATAGTGTTAAGTCAAGTGTTGTTACGCTGTAGTCCGTCGTGGAATTGATTAAAGTCTAGCATTGTCAAAATGATTTCACAGTTGTTACTAGTATTCTCACCTTTCCTGTATTTTTTATTATACTACGGGCGCCAACTATTTGTTAAGGTACACTACTCTGATCAAACAAGTGAGCAACCACGCCCAATTGATATTAGGTGCACAATTATGTTGTTGCCCTTCCCAGACCAACCTATTTTTTTATAAAATCTTGGGAATAACACAAGTAAAAAATACCAAAATATAATGAACATTTTTAATGATTTTGTGCTGAAGCCAACATAAATCACACTCAAATGTGGCCCTAAACAGGCTGCCATACACCCTTTATGCCTAGGTTTTATTCAGATGTTATTCTCTAAATGCTTTTTGCGCTGTCTTCCAGTTCGTTGTTGATATCACAACATTTACAGTTTGTGTCTAGATCCAGGGGTAAATATGTCCTAGTTAATGTATTCAAAATTCATGTGGTTTAATCAATGCCAAGAACCATCTTGGATTTTATGCATAAGACAACCTCCAAATTACAAATGTATCCACTGTATTAGATTCCTAGGCATAAATGTAGTCAAACATACACCTCCAGGTAATGTGTACACATGTTATGCGATTTTCTTAAATTCCATAATGAATGCTGAAAGCCATCTTGGATTTCATGCTGAAGACTGCTTCAAAATCATTACATAACCATTTTATTTGATTCCCAGTCATACATGCAATTAATATATTAAGACATACGATTTTCCAAATGTCAAGATGTCAAGATTTTGTAATAATAAAAGGGACTGTTCAGGAATACAGCTACAAGACGACCAAAGTCAGCCAAATAACTGTAAACACTGCAACATGCAGACGTAATACACATTGAGCAAATCATGATTAGGCGAGCCCGAATGAAATAATGAAATGTTACGGTAAACGTATAGTGGTGATACTTTTGGTTTATTGGTTGATAAAATGGAGTGCTATAGTAAATAGATTTATTCCGTAAACATGTAAGCCTAAACTCTAATTAATTGGTAGAAATCGTGTTTCAACTTGATAGTTAAACCAATAAAACCAGAGTAATATATGATCAAATGAGCATGAAATGTTATTCACGTTTTACAGATGAAATCTTATAGCAAATAATAAAATAATAAAAGGGACTGTTCAGGAATACAGCTATATACAAGACGACCAAAGTCAGCCAAATAACTGTAAACACTGCAACATGCAGACGTAATACACATTGAGCAAATCATGATTAGGCGAGCCCGAATGAAATAATGAAATGTTACGGTAAAAGTATAGTGGTGATACTTTTGGTTTATTGGTTGATAAGATGGAGTGCTATAGTAAATAGATTTATTCCGTAAACATGTAAGCCTAAACTCTAATTAATTGGTAGAAATCGATGTTTTAACTTGATAGTTAAACCAATAAAACCAGAGTAATATACAGGGTGTCTCAAAAAAAACCGTGCACGTGTTTACCCAGCTTATTGACCATGAACTTATAGAATTTGGTGTAACAACTGTATATATATTGATAGCCATAACGGTTAGCTTTCATATTCCGTTTATTTCATCAGATTTGGTTTTGGCAATCTTGAGATATGACCAATTAACTAAAGCTACCTAAAGTCGACGTTGTGCCACTTTACAGTGTGCAATGAATAGAAAGGGTTACTCCGGAGAGGGGGTTGTTACCACCGGGGTTACCACCCTCTAAAAAAATCCAATCCGAAATGCAGAGTATGCTTATTTGGGTACCATGTTATAGCTAAAGGTTCCTTCTATCCATACATACTAAAACAAGTACAAACATTCCACGCATGACGTCACAATGACGTCACTAAACATGGCCGACCTCAAAATCCCGCCGAATTCGCTGGACAGTGAAATATCATAGAAATCTTCGCCAAAAAAGTTCTAAATATCGGAATTTCACCCGGTTTTTTGCTTATAAATGATGGAAATGGTGTTTCTAACATAGGCCCATGCTAAAATATTTCAGGAACACACAATAAAAATATTTTGTCAAAATGGCGATTTAAAAAAAAGTAAGGTGGCAACCACCCCCACTATCGGACTTTGACGGCTTACCCTACCCCAGGGTAAGGTGGCAGCCTCAATTTGTTTTCGTCAAAATGAGCGCAGGGAATGTAAAAGCGATCACCTAGACGCCCTAGGTCACTGTTTTTTGTGCGTTCTAGCGCAATCGGCGATCACCCTCCCTTAAGAGGACGAGGGTTTTAATGCTTATCTTAAGCATTCTTTCCGTAAAAGTGGCACAACTTCGATTTTAGGTAGCTTTAGTTAATTGATCATATCTCAGGATTGACAACACCAAATTAGATGAAGTAAACGGCATATGAAAGCTAAGTGTTTGGTCTATCAATATGTTTACAATTGTTACACCAAATTCTAGAAGTTCATGGTCAATAAGTTGGGTAAACACGTGCACGGTTTTTTTTGAGACACCCTGTATGATCAAATGAGCATGAAATGTTATTCACGTTTTACAGATAAAATCTTATAGCAAAAGGCAATAACCAATACTACCGTGGCTCTACCTTTGTCTGTATATTGGTGGTGTCAACTGTTTTTCAGCTCTTTATAGCTTTACGGTTTATCTTTAGACAAATTCGCCTTAGGAGGTTTTGCCAAGTTTAATTCTCTAGCTATTTTCGCTCTGAGCTGTACTGCTTCGGGTTGAGTAAGCTTACGGCTGTAAGAGCCCAATACGTAACAGTAGCCCAATACGTAACAGTAAAAATACTTAGAAAATTTACAAGAAAAAAAAAAAAAATCTTTTTTTTTTCTCTTCTTTTTTTTACACCCCCTCCCTCTGTATTGATTATTACGTGTTGGGCTCAACTATTTGACTTAATTGAAAAAGTGGCAAAAAAAAAGTCATCCGGCCCAATACGTAATAGTGAAAATACTTAAAAAGTTTTGAGAAAATTTACAAGAAAAAAAAAAATCTTTTTTTTTCTTCTTTTTTTTACAACCCTCCCTCTGTATTGATTATTACGTGTTGGGCTCAACTTTTTGACTTAATTGAAAAAATGGCAAAAAAAAAGTCATTCGGCCCAATACGTAGCAGTGAAAATACTTACAAAGTTTTGAGAAGAAAAAAAAATCAAAAATTAATTTCCTTTCTTTTTTTCAAACTCCCTCCCTCTGTATTGATTGTTACGTATTGGGCTCAACTATTTGACTTAATTGAAAAAGTGGCAAAAAAAAGTCATCCGGCCCAATACGTAACAGTGAAAATACTTAGAAAGTTTTGAGAAAAGAAAAAAAAAATCCTTTCTTTTTTTCACACTCCCTCCCTCTGTATTGATTGTTACGTATTGGGCTCAACTATTTGACTTAATTGAAAAAGTGGCAAAAAAAAGTCATCCGGCCCAATACGTAACAGTGAAAATACTTAGAAAGTTTTGAGAGAAAAAAAAATCAAAAATTAATTTCCTTTTTTTTTTCACACTCCCTCCCTCTGTATTGATTGTTACGTATTGGGCTCAACTATTTGACTTAATTGAAAAAGTGGCAAAAAAAAGTCATCCGGCCCAATACGTAACAGTGAAAATACTTAGAAAGTTTTGAGAGAAAAAAAAATCAAAAATTAATTTCCTTTTTTTTTTCACACTCCCTCCCTCTGTATTGATTGTTACGTATTGGGCTCAACTATTTGACTTAATTGAAAAAGTGGCAAAAAAAAAGTCATCCGGCCCAATACGTAACAGTGAAAATACTTAGAAAGTTTTGAGGAAAAAAAATCAAAATTAATTTCCTTTCTTTTTTTCAAACTCCCTCCCTCTGTATTGATTGTTACGTATTGGGCTCAACTATTTGACTTAATTGAAAAAGTGGCAAAAAAAAAGTCATCCGGCCCAATACGTAACAGTGAAAATGTTACTTATTATTTGAAATTTTGATGTTCCTGTTTTAATTTTTAAAAATATGTGCTTACTCTTATTTACCTGTAGGGCCTATCCTCTCTCCAATTTTTCTTCAACTTTTACCAGTTTTTATTTTTACCCCCCCCCCCCCCCCCAAACTTGTTTATTTAATATTCATAACCTTAAGGGGTCACACTACTAAATAGAGCTTCATAGGGATGTGTACAAAAACACTGATATAAAACTCTGTGTTAGACCACTAAATTGCGAAATTGGACCTTGTAGAGTGATTTTTTCTGAAAGATGATCACATTATCTCACCAAAAAGTGAAAAAAATAGGTAGGTGAACCTACACGATTTTTCAAAATACGCCCATGGAGTGACTACCTCTCTGAAGAGCTTGGAAATGCGGCCGTAATCGTCAATGTTTCCAGTAAAAAACACTAATTTGAAAGATCTCTCAAAATTTATCTAGATGATATTCACAGTTTATAGTCAGGGTGTATGTTGGTGATGTCCCATTAATCATAATTAATCAAAAATCATAGGCATTTACGCAATTGTATTACCGTCAAGTTTTTTTAATTGAGGATTTTGCCATGCATATTTTCCGATTCTAGCTTTAAACACCGCCCTTAAAGTTAGGGGATACCCCATTTAGTGTAGTGAGCAAAACCGAGAAATCCAGGGCCTTTTCAGCCCGGCTTTTGAGACTATTTCTACGGGGCCATGTTTGTTTTTCACTGCGTACGCTGTAACCATGCAGTCGGCGCGCGTAACACAAAACGCGTCGCAGTGCGCCATGCAAAATAAACGCGCACGCACTACACCCACGCACGCCTACAAAGGCGGGCGGGCAAATATTGGAGAAATACGCTGCGCCACGGGAGTTGGTTACGGTTTAGGCCTTGGGGTTGCATAAGCCACGTGGCGGGGGCGAGAGCGGGTGACGGGTTAGGGGTTGTGTGTAATGATCCTCTTATGGCCTATGTTAGGGTTATGTGGTTTGGGATGGGGTTAATAAAGAAATGTATTATTAAATTGCACATCGATGGTGTCAGATGTGGGATTTGATACTGTGCTAAATTGTAAATTGCGTAACGGATATGCCACGGGGCGGGGCGGGCGGGGCGGGGACAGGGCGGGGGAAGGACGGATGGGTTACGGGAGATGGTTAAGGTTTAAGCCTTGGAGTTGAAATATGCCACGGGGCGTGGGCGGGCGGGGGGTGGGGTGGGGGGAGGTGCTTTTTCAAGTTTTTTAATTTAAATTTGAAACTTTTGAATTAGGCCTACTACAAATTTAAAACAAAAATGTTTTAAATATTGTTCTATTCCTATGAGTTTCGTTATAAATTTTCCAACACTTTAAGTTGTTTTATTTTGTAGGTGTTCTGGTAGGCCCTACTCCCTAGCGGGAAAGCCCGTCCGAAGGACGGGCGTGCCGCTAGTCTTACTATAATTCACCGTATGTTGTATGTATGTATGTATGTATGTATGCTTTTATCATTGAAATTGCTGTGCCATTTGATGCGTTCGTTGATACCTGTTACAAAACTAAATTCAATTACTACCAACCGCTTAATGAACTAATCTCTTTAGACACCACCTACTCATGTAAAACCATTATTATTGTTATTGGCAGTTTGGGATGTATACACAAAAGGGTCACTACGGGGTTCAAACTTTTGGGATTTTCAACGAGGAAAAGTAAGACGATTGCAAGATTTGGAAAATGCGCACGAGAAAAATATTTCGGCTTTAGGCTGCTTTTTCAACTTGCATTATCTAGCAATTGCCTCACTAGAACTCTATTTTGATTTGGTTCTGGTCTTATGATATCTTTGTGTCTCTATTTGCTTTAATTTGTTTCCATTTAAGTATACTATTGTTTCAATATTATCCGCATGTTATATTATATGTAATGACGTGGTTTGATACAATAAAAGATGAATATGTATGTGTGTATCCTGAAAAGGCTTTCTCATTTTGCATTTTAAAGCCGTGAATATTTCAGTGATACTAAATAATGACCGGACACGGGTTATAAGCTATAAATGGCCAAAAACCGTACAGAATTGACCGAGATATGAGCAAAATTATGGCAATTTAGGGCCTTTCAGCCCGGCTTTTGAGACTATTTCATGTTTGTTTTTCTCTGCGTACACTGTAACCATGCAGTCGGCGCGTAGCACATAACGCGTCGCATTGCGCCATGCAAAATAAACGCGCACACGCACTACACCCACGCACCCCTACACACGCGGGCGGGTAAATATTGTAGAAATACGCTGGGCCACACGGGGTTGGTTATGGTTTAGGCATTGGGGTTGAGATAAGCCACGGGGCGGGCGGAGGCCCGGGGACGGGCGGGGACGGCAGGGCAGGCGGGGGGGGGGGGGGGGGAGGGCGACAACGGGTCATAAGGTAACGAAATAATGTGGTTTCTAATAAAACAAAACATGATATGGTGAATCTATGGTGTCAGATGTGGGATTTGATACTGTATGCGACACGCTGGCGGACAAATATTGTAGAAATACGCCGCGCTACGGGAGATGGTTAAGGTTAGGCCTTGCCACTTTTTCAATTAAGTCAAATAGTTGAGCCCAATATGTAACAATCAATACAGAGGGAGGGAGGGAGTTTGAAAAAAGAAAGGAAATTAATTTTTGATTTTTTTTTCCTCAAAACTTTCTAAGTATTTTCACTGTTACGTATTGGGCCGGATGACTTTTTTTTTTGCCACTTTTTCAATTAAGTCAAATAGTTGAGCCCAATATGTAACAATCAATACAGAGGGAGGGAGTGTGAAAAAAAGAAAGGAAATTAATTTTTGATTTTTTTTCTTCTCAAAACTTTCTAAGTATTTTCACTGTTACGTATTGGGCCGGATGACTTTTTTTTTGCCACTTTTTCAATTAAGTCAAATAGTTGATCCCAATACGTAACAATCAATACAGAGGGAGGGAGTGTGAAAAAAAGAAAGGAAATTAATTTTTGATTTTTTTTTTCTCAAAACTTTCTAAGTATTTTCACTGTTACGTATTGGGCCGGATGACTTTTTTTTTGCCACTTTTTCAATTAAGTCAAATAGTGAGCCCAATACGTAACAATCAATACAGAGGGAGGGAGTTTGAAAAAAAGAAAGGAAATTAATTTTTGATTTTTTTTCTTTCTCAAAACTTTCTAAGTATTTTCACTGTTACGTATTGGGCCGGATGACTTTTTTTTTGCCACTTTTTCAATTAAGTCAAATAGTTGAGCCCAATATGTAACAATCAATACAGAGGGAGGGAGTTTGAAAAAAGAAAGGAAATTAATTTTTGATTTTTTTTTTCTCAAAACTTTCTAAGTATTTTCACTGTTACGTATTGGGCCGGATGACTTTTTTTGCCACTTTTTTTAATTAAGTCAAATAGTTGAGCCCAATACGTAACAATCAATACAGAGGGAGGGAGTTTGAAAAAAGAAAGGAAATTAATTTTTGATTTTTTTTTTCTCAAAACTTTCTAAGTATTTTCACTGTTACGTATTGGGCCGGATGACTTTTTTTTTGCCACTTTTTCAATTAAGTCAAATAGTTAAGCCCAATACGTAACAATCAATACAGAGGGAGGGAGTGTGAAAAAAAGAAAGGAAATTAATTTTTGATTTTTTTTCTTCTCAAAACTTTCTAAGTATTTTCACTGTTACGTATTGGGCCGGATGACTTTTTTTTTGCCACTTTTTCAATTAAGTCAAATAGTGAGCCCAATACGTAACAATCAATACAGAGGGAGGGAGTTTGAAAAAAAGAAAGGAAATTAATTTTTGATTTTTTTTCTTTCTCAAAACTTTCTAAGTATTTTCACTGTTACGTATTGGGCCGGATGACTTTTTTTTTGCCACTTTTTCAATTAAGTCAAATAGTTGAGCCCAATATGTAACAATCAATACAGAGGGAGGGAGTTTGAAAAAAGAAAGGAAATTAATTTTTGATTTTTTTTCTTCTCAAAACTTTCTAAGTATTTTCACTGTTACGTATTGGGCCGGATGACTTTTTTTGCCACTTTTTCAATTAAGTCAAATAGTTGAGCCCAATACGTAACAATCAATACAGAGGGAGGGAGTTTGAAAAAAAGAAAGGAAATTAATTTTTGATTTTTTTTCTTTCTCAAAACTTTTTAAGTATTTTCACTGTTACGTATTGGGCCGGATGACTTTTTTTTTGCCACTTTTTCAATTAAGTCAAATAGTTGAGCCCAATATGTAACAATCAATACAGAGGGAGGGAGTTTGAAAAAGAAAGGAAATTAATTTTTGATTTTTTTTCTTCTCAAAACTTTCTAAGTATTTTCACTGTTACGTATTGGGCCGGATGACTTTTTTTTTGCCACTTTTTCAATTAAGTCAAATAGTTAAGCCCAATACGTAACAATCAATACAGAGGGAGGGAGTGTGAAAAAAAGAAAGGAAATTAATTTTTGATTTTTTTTCTTCTCAAAACTTTTTAAGTATTTTCACTGTTACGTATTGGGCCGGATGACTTTTTTTTTGCCACTTTTTCAATTAAGTCAAATAGTTGATCCCAATACGTAACAATCAATACAGAGGGAGGGAGTGTGAAAAAAAGAAAGGAAATTAATTTTTGATTTTTTTTTCTCAAAACTTTCTAAGTATTTTCACTGTTACGTATTGGGCCGGATGACTTTTTTTTTGCCACTTTTTCAATTAAGTCAAATAGTTGAGCCCAATATGTAACAATCAATACAGAGGGAGGGAGTTTGAAAAAAGAAAGGAAATTAATTTTTGATTTTTTTTTTCTCAAAACTTTCTAAGTATTTTGACTGTTACGTATTGGGCCGGATGACTTTTTTTTGCCACTTTTTCAATTAAGTCAAATAGTTGAGCCCAATATGTAACAATCAATACAGAGGGAGGGAGTTTGAAAAAAAGAAAGGAAATTAATTTTTGATTTTTTTTCTTTCTCAAAACTTTCTAAGTATTTTCACTGTTACGTATTGGGCCGGATGACTTTTTTTTGGCCACTTTTTCAATTAAGTCAAATAGTTAAGCCCAATACGTAACAATCAATACAGAGGGAGGGAGTGTGAAAAAAAGAAAGGAAATTAATTTTTGATTTTTTTTCTTCTCAAAACTTTTTAAGTATTTTCACTGTTACGTATTGGGCCGGATGACTTTTTTTTTGCCACTTTTTCAATTAAGTCAAATAGTTGATCCCAATACGTAACAATCAATACAGAGGGAGGGAGTGTGAAAAAAAGAAAGGAAATTAATTTTTGATTTTTTTTTCTCAAAACTTTCTAAGTATTTTCACTGTTACGTATTGGGCCGGATGACTTTTTTTTGCCACTTTTTCAATTAAGTCAAATAGTTGAGCCCAATATGTAACAATCAATACAGAGGGAGGGAGTTTGAAAAAAGAAAGGAAATTAATTTTTGATTTTTTTTTTCTCAAAACTTTCTAAGTATTTTGACTGTTACGTATTGGGCCGGATGACTTTTTTTTGCCACTTTTTCAATTAAGTCAAATAGTTGAGCCCAATATGTAACAATCAATACAGAGGGAGGGAGTTTGAAAAAAAGAAAGGAAATTAATTTTTGATTTTTTTTCTTTCTCAAAACTTTCTAAGTATTTTCACTGTTACGTATTGGGCCGGATGACTTTTTTTTGGCCACTTTTTCAATTAAGTCAAATAGTTAAGCCCAATACGTAACAATCAATACAGAGGGAGGGAGTGTGAAAAAAAGAAAGGAAATTAATTTTTGATTTTTTTTTTCTCAAAACTTTCTAAGTATTTTCACTGTTACGTATTGGGCCGGATGACTTTTTTTTTGCCACTTTTTCAATTAAGTAAAATAGTTGAGCCCAATACGTAACAATCAATACAGAGGGAGGGAGTGTGAAAAAAAGAAAGGAAATTAATTTTTGATTTTTTTTCCCTCAAAACTTTCCAAGTATTTTCACTGTTACGTATTGGGCCGGATGACTTTTTTTTTGCCACTTTTTCAATTAAGTCAAATAGTTGAGCCCAATACGTAACAATCAATACAGAGGGAGGGAGTGTGAAAAAAAGAAAGGAAATTAATTTTTGATTTTTTTTTCTTTCTCAAAACTTTCTAAGTATTTTCACTGTTACGTATTGGGCCGAATGACTTTTTTTTTGCCACTTTTTCAATTAAGTCAAATAGTTGAGCCCAACACGTAATAATCAATACAGAGGGAGGGGGTGTAAAAAAAAGAAGAAAAAAAAAAAAGATTTTTTTTTCTTCTTTCTTGTAAATTTTCTAAGTATTTTTACTGTTACGTATTGGGCTACTGTTACGTATTGGGCTCTTACATACGGCAAGCCAAATCTGTGGCCAATATGAAGCTTTTGCGAGGACACGGTTTTGGGGGTCAGATCCGGTGAGGTCTGGTTCCGATCTTCTTGCAAGTTTATCTCGATAATCGGATGTGTTACTCTTCTGTTCCAAATTCTGCAGCTTGTGCACCTGACCACATTTTGTTAGTGACGACATTTGTTTATCAAGCGATCAAATAAAGATAATGAATGAGAAAAAGGGGGAGAGAGAGAGAGACAAAGAAATAGAATGGGGGAGAGTTTTGTTTGTTTGTTTTTTGTTTTCTGTTGCTACATAGAGTGTGCTCCACCGCCACTATACGTTCCCTGCAATGCCGGACTATGGTTTCTGTATGTCACAAATACTATCTCGGTATGGTCCATGCCATGTTCCAGGTCCCCCGGGGCCATATGGGCAGCCGGTCATATCATTCGAAATGGGCGAGTCGCCACTCTAGAGCAGTGGCGTAGCTGGATGGGGTGGGGGATGGGGAATCTCCCTGTCATAAGCCTCCCCACCCCCCCCCCCTGATGCCCCCAACTGAAAAGCCAAACTCTATGTTTATATACGAAAATAATCAATTATGCCCCCTGATCACAGGTCTGTCCCCTTTTATGCCCCCCACCCCCCAATTGAAGACCTAAGTTACGCCACTGACTGCTCTAGAGTATATGTTACCTCTCTGAATTGTACACTTTCACGGCAGGTACGAAGTGTGCAATTGTACACTTTCAATGCGCTTCGCGTATTCTAGTTTCCTGCTTTATGATTGGTGCGTAACTACTAATAGTGTATGGATTGCCATTAACTGGATACCAACGAAATCAGGTTTCGAGTAAATATCTAAACGTAATCTAGGCTTCACAGAAGACCAACATGAAGGGTATAAGTATTCATCTTCATATTAAAACTAAACATAACATTATCATGTAAATTGTCAAGACAAATATCCCAACTTAAGGAGCAAAAGTAAACAGATGTGACACCAGATTTGTTGTTGACCTGTAGTCAGCGTTTTCGCAGCGAACGAAACCTGACAAGTGTTTATTCTTATTTATTTCATAATAAGATATTTCGTTTTCGTATATCATTCCATTTTATTTCGTTTTGTTTCGTTTCGTTATGACGAAATACCTGGCCAGATTCTCAAGATGGCAGCCGACGAGATAGCACCTGCACTGACTGTGTTATTCAACATGTCAATGAACACAGGATCCCTACCGCAGGACTGGCTCACTGCAAATATATCACCTATATACAAAAAAGGGGACAAATCGACACCTTCAAACTACAGACCTGTGTCCCTTACATCCATTACATGCAAACTACTTGAACATATAATACACAGTAACGTCATGAAACACTTAGACAGACACAAAATACTGACTGACAAGCAACATGGTTTTCGAGCGAAGCATTCATGCGAAACACAACTATTACAAACAGTACATGACCTAGCTCACTCACTAGACAAACGCAAACAAACAGACATCATAATTATGGACTTTTCAAAGGCTTTTGATTCGGTCCCTCACAACAGACTCATTATAAACTCCGCAAATATGGCATCACAGGACATCTACACTCATGGCTCACTGAATTCCTCACTAAACGCACACAGAGGGTGGTGGTTGATGGGGAGCAATCTCAATGGGTTAATGTTCAGTCTGGCGTGCCTCAAGGCACTGTTTTAGGCCCCTTACTCTTTTTGATCTACATCAATGACCTTCCTCTAAACATAAACTCTGAGGTCAGGCTTTTTGCCGATGACTGTGTCATGTACCATACAATCACCAACGACCAAGACACAGACACATTACAACATGACCTACATACACTTTCACATTGGCAAGATAACTGGCAGCTCACATTTAACCCTGACAAATGCCATGTACTCAAGGTCACTCACTCAAAGACGCCTAAACAACATACGCTTGGCAATTCAACTTTACAGGAAACACATTCACACACATATCTGGGTGTTGAACTCTCTAGCGATCTTAAGTGGACAAATCACATCAACAAAGTCACTGCCAAAGCCAATAGAGTTCTCGGGTTTGTCCGTCGAAACCTTCACCCTTTACCACGTGATCTGAAAATTACTGCCTACCAGACTTTAGTGCGTCCACACCTTGAGTACTGTGCCACTGTTTTGGAACCCATACAAACAAGACCGGATTAAGGGGGGGGGGGGGTCTGGGGTGAGAAATATGTGTTTTTGGCTAGGTAAGGAAATATGAGATATCGCATACATCATATGCAGTAAAATGTTAGCTTCAAAATGCTTTTTATTTGACTGAAATCGGACATTTCGTTTTAAAGTTGTGTTTGAACAAAATTATATCGGTGACGCGAATTTGTATCAACATTGCAGTTTCCTATTAGATTAACATGTAATATTTTTCAAGCAGTGATATTTAACTAAATTTTTGAAAAAATTATTATCAAAGGTTTAGTAAACATCTTATATTCAAAAATGGTATTATAAATATTGAATTTACATTTACCATGAAATTTGATTCATATTTCGTAATTTTGGTGTATTTCTCATGTATTTTACTGTTTTTTCACCTTGCCATATTTAACAATTTGCCATGGTTACAGTACAAAACATATTAAATCAATTAATCGGCTGCATTTATCTTAGCAAAACTTTGATTATAAATTACAATAATTATTTTTGCAAACATAAATGTAAAAAAAATGGATGTGAAGGTTTGTTTACGAGTGAAAAGCGCCCTCTACGTTATGTGATTTTTAAAACCCAGATATCTCAAAACCTCGAAAAGCGGAAAATTTGAAACCGTTCTGGATATAACTCAAAAACGAAATGTTGGATTTGTATAATATTTGGTATACATATTAAGCTCATAAAGGGCTACAAAATAATGAAGCCCGATTTTTAAAATTCTTTTCCAAATTTGAATTAGCATGCAAAATTACCTGATTGGTCGGCCCCTGGTTACCATAGCAACGATATCAAAAATCCGGCTTCATTATTTTGTGCGGAATGTTATTGTTAACCTTCAACCCAAATACCAGCACACTACTATTTAGCGTTGTTGAGTTACATCCAGAACGGTGTTTAGCCAATCAGAGCCCCTGTATGGTTACCATGGCAACCAGAGCAAAATTTTAGGTCAATTTTGAAAGTTTGCGATATGGGCTATATTATGGTATATAACACTTATCGGTCCAGTTTTGGGAAAGTTGTTGAAATCGATATCCTATATAGGGGCTTTTGACCCCAGACCGCCCCGCCCCCCCCCCCACCCCCCCCCCCCCCCCCCCCCCCCCCCCCTTAAGCAAATTGAAAGTATCCAACGTAGGGGGCTAGATTTATATTCAATGATTACAGATGGACCAGCAGCGTTACCGGCATGATGAAGGAATTGAAATGGGACCCATAGAGCACAGAAGGCGCACAGCTAGGCTTGCCATGCTGAATAAGATCACGCGGGGTCAGGTAGCCATTCCGGCACAAAAATTCATTCAACCGGTCCAAACACGCAGTTCTTCTAGACTAAACCACAGTCAATCAATCACACAATTAACCGGAAAAAGCAATAAATATAACAACTCTTTCTTCCCGCTCACTATCCGTCAATGGAATCAACTTCCTGAAAACATCGTAAACATCAATAATCCCGAAACATTCAAGACCAACGTTGCCGATTTTATCAGACGCAACAAAGCACTAACGCAAGACTAAGTACAACATATTATGCGCACACCATATCATCTCGTTTGGCTTCTGAAGGAAACGTTGAGATTCAGAGATATGTTGTCTTGTCCTTGTCTTTTTCTGTCTTGTTTTGTATTTTCCTTTCCCATATCCAAAAAAACGCTAAGTGCAATTATATACCAGATAATAAAAATATATCATTCGATGTTGACAAAAAATGTGTCCTAAAGGTATGCAATGACATCTTAAAAAAGACACTTTGAACTTTTTCTTAGAAAAATGATACTTTATTAAGAATGACAACGGGTCATATTTATACAAACTGTGTGTTAGTTCCCCATTTAGAGGAGTAAATCAATAAATCACACGTGTAAGTGTAAAACAACAAACAATTAATGCAAACCGACACTCTCTGTATATTCCAACCTCAACAGTTTTTCTATTTCAACTTGTGAATACCAATGAGCGTTTTTTCCATGCCTTTATCATGGTTGATGATTGTTTACAATCTAAGGCGGACGGACGTCATCACGGCCTTTATGCGCATGCAGGTGGATATAATTTGTTTGATTTTACATTTGCCTCGTTAGTCAATCTGTACATATTCTCCTTTATAAATAGTTACTAGTATTCTAAAAGTACAGGTTGTATCTTAAAAAATCATCCAGTTACCCATTTACACATATTCATCATGCAGCATGCTACAATTTGTTAATTTGAAATTCGTTAGTGAAATAAGACTTTGCCTAATTATAAAAAGACAGTAAAATCATCTTGGGCAAATGTTGTATCTAAAAATTGGAAATGACATTTACCCGAATATAACCATTTTTAGGTATTGAGCTCCATTTCAAAATATCTGCCTAACATGGCCTAAAGTGAACTGTTCCATAATGAATCAACAACTTTGTGTGAGGTCTTAACTTAGTCGACAGGGTAAAAGACTATCTAAATCGCTTTCTTATAGAACTGTATAATTTGTTATCGATACAATATGTAACACTTTTAATATTACGTTTATACTATTGCATCGTCGATGCCTAATACACATTATTAACTTCGGTATCTTAATCGTATTGTTTTACCACTACATGCCCTTTACTTACGTGTATACTATAAAGCAATGTTTGGATTTTAATAAGCAATCATATTTGATGTGGTACCAGCCAGTAGGGAGGTCACGCTGCATGTCATATTTTGTTATACGCAAGAAAACAATGGAGTCTAGTTACTGCAATATTTGCTAGAAATAGCTTCGGAAAATGGTCTATTTGGGCATCTCAAAAACTAAGAAACGTGTTAAAAATCATGTAGATTTTTAGAGGAGGGTTAATAACATCTGCAGAACGGTAAAATGTATAGTTTTAAACACGTTTGGTGACCAAATGTATGTCGTACAATGTCGGAAAATTCACGTTTTGAAAATCCGTGGTCTTCAAATTACAGGAATCCTAACTCATTCTAAACCTCACCAAATCATGAAATGAACCCTCGTCTACAAAAAGGTCCATGCACGTATTGCTCTATCTGCTTGGAGATAGCGAAGACCACGGAAACCTCATAGCTTTATACTACAATATGAAATCTGCCATAGACATTACATGGCGAAAATCGTACAGATTTGCACTGCAGACCTCTGTGTAGGGAGTGTTGACAAAAGCATGACAATAGCAAGGTCGTTTGACAATTGTGTTTGTGCATGTTTGTGACGACTGACCCCGTTTAACAATCTTCATAGCTTTCATATAGGGCTTGGGTGACCTAACTATTGACTGGTACATGTAGAGGTTTGAAAGCAATGATATGCATGATCGGGTATGAATGTTTGATTTGATACTTCCATCGTTATGTACATATTATTCTCTACAACTAATAATTCTTATTAAAGTACAGGTTGTATCATATAAAAATCATCCAGTCGTGCATGTACACGTACTTGACATGTTCCATGCTACAGTGCAGTTTTGCTGCAATTGGAATTCGTAGTGATATAAGATTTGTCCAATTATCCAACCACTATTAAACTTTTGTAGGGCATATGTTTTGCCTAAAACTTGAAAATTACATTTACCAGAAAAAACCCCATTGTTTTAAGTGTTGAGCACACGCTTCATAAATATCTGCCAACGTGGGCTAAGCGTTCTGTTACTCAATTAACCAAAAAAGTGTGTGAGATAATTACTTAGCGAACTTGAGATAATGTTGAATACATCCAAGATGTTTACTCACATTTTAGACGGGTCAACCAGATCGGTTGACTTCCTCAGTAATGGCTTGATCCATTTTCTTTTCACGCGATAATCGAGGGGGTGTTTTTCGTTCCCAGGATGCAAAGTTGTGATTAGTGGATTAAATATCTTGGACTAGTTCAACATAATCTCATTTTCTACAAGCCAAATGAATTATTTTAAGGACACGCATCACTTTAGTTGTCGCGGTAACAGACTTTCTAAATCGCTTACTATAATATTTTATCGATACAATTCTTAAATTCTTAAAATTGCGTTAACACTAGTGCATCATCGATGCCTATATAAACGTATTAACTTCGATATCCTTCTTGTTGTTTTTACCATGTATATGCCTTTAAAACTATAAGGCAATGCTTGAATTTTAAGCAATTATATTTAATTTGTGTAGAGGTTTGAAGGCACTGCCGCGCACACAGTAAAAAAAAAAGTGAACAACATGTTTAAAAAATTGAACAACTGCTGTTTAACGGGTGAGCTGAGCAACTTGTTGCTCAAAATATTAAACATCTGGGGTTGTTTAAAGTTTTAAACACCTAGTTGTTTAACTTTTTAAACAACATGTTTAAAATCAGATTTTACACATTGGTGTTGTTTAAAAATTGTTGTTCAATTTTCAAGGGTTGTTTAAAGAAAGTTGTTCAATCCTCATGGGTTGTTCAAAGAAAGTTGTTCAATCATCTTGGGTTGTTCAAAGAAAGTTGTTCAATCATCTTGGGTTGTTCAAAGAAAGTTGTTCAATCATCTTGGGTTGTTCAAAGAAAGTTGTTCAGTCCTCATGGATGAAATTGGCCTGTTTAAATAACCAGGGTTGTTTAATGGTGGTTGTTTAAAACTGCAGGGTTGTTTAAATGATGGTTGTTAAAAAAACAGGGTTGTTTAATGGTAGTTGTTTAAAATTCCAGCACGATTTGAAGACTTGAATTTCTTGTGTTAAAGTACACAGACAGAACGGCAGAACTGTCGAATTCGGATGCCTTCTGTCTGTGGAGCAAAATCGCGAAATTAAAATTATATTTGTGCAAAAAATATCCATCTTCGCCGTCTATCATCAAACTATATCGGTTCTTTGGTCATCATATTTCATTATTTTCTTGATTCTATTTCCCCATCTTGTCAGCAAAATCTTTAAAATTATGATTTAAAATCGAAATTTGTTTACCGAATGAAATACGGCGGCCATTAATTTGAAGCATATCGCAAACGAATCATTGTGACACGTGACTTGTGACGTCACAAGTAAACAACGTTGTTCAAGATCACTTTGTATTGATGTGAACGGCGTTCTTTATACTGTAAACAACACCTATTTAAAAAAATGTTGTCTTCTTTAAACAACGATGTATAACTTTTACACATCTGTTGTTTGAAAAAGTGTACAACCGAAATTGAACAGCGATATTTTGTACATCGTTTTCTCTGTGCATGTTCGGGTGGATATGAATGTTTGATTTGATACTTCCGCGCACATAATTATTATTCTGTAAAAAAAACAACAACTATATATTCTTTTTGATGTATAGGTTGTATCATAAAAAGATCATCCAGTTGTGCATGTACACATACATGGCACACAGTAAAAACGCTGTATACACTGTTGCTGTATATTCAGATTAAATGCACATATGAAGTAAAACTTCCACTTTATCACAAAGAAAATGGTAAGACTTAACTTGAAAACCATTAACATAGGTGCCCAGATTCACAGTAAGTTCGCAGCAACCATTTTAAACAACCAAGATATTTTAAATAACCTATTTCAAACAACCCAACAATTTGAAACAACCATCTTTAAACAACCTAGAAAATGTAAGCAACCTGTTTAAACAGCACGATTGTTTGAATAATTATACAATCTGTAAACTCTTTAATATAACATTTACACTATTGCATCATCGATGCCTAATACACGTATTAATGTCGATACCTTTATTGTTGTTGTGGATACTTCCAATGTCAGTATATCTGCACATATTATTTTCCTTTATATAAAAACGTATTCTTATAAAGGTTCCGGTTGTATCATAAAACATCATTCAGTTATGCATGTAGAAATAATGTGTCATTTTTCATGCTACATTGTTATTCATTTTATATACCTTTAACATTGAAATTGATAGTAAAAAGTTGTGTCCATTTATCCAACCACTAGCAACATCTTCTAGGGTAAATGTTATGTCTGAAAATTAAAAATGGCATACACTCGAAGAGGACCATTTTTATAGTGTGCTCCATTTAAAATATTTACCAACCTAGACATTCAAGTGATCTGTTACTAATTAATGGACCAATACATTTAGATGGAGATGTTATTTAGTGGATTGAATTGACACGGGAAAGTCGCCTGAAATCGCCTGAAACTGTATAATATATTTATCGATACAAACTCAAAAGCATTCACACTATTACATCTTTGATTTATTTGTTTTACTATGCCTTGCAAAGCAAAGTTTGAATGTTTGCGAATTATAAGTTATGTAACGGTATAGAGGGTATGCAATGAACCAACCGGAACGGTATAACAATGGATTGGGCAGCCATCATGGAGGTATAGGCTAGTCACGTATTCGGATTGACAATTAAATTTCCCGCTCCATGTACTCTGAACTGACCAAATCACATTGTCCCGTGGACGCCATCTTGGAGGCTCAGTTCAAATGAGGACATAGTGACGTAGCATTGCATACTCTCTATATAAAGGTTTACTGCTTTGGAAACCTTATGGGTTCGCCGATTGTTTGCAAAATATTATAATCGGTGTCTGCACATGTGTCACCTCATTACAATGTGTGGACCTGTCCACACATTGGGAGAGGTAGTAAAATATTTCCTGAATAAATCAATATAACTTCGATCCTGAAACACGCGCACTTTTTTAAGGGGAAATTATGGGTTGAGAGCACATTTTACTAAAACTAATTTTTCATCTCACATAATACTCTTTCGATGTTATCAAATGCTCTTGTAATGCCTCACTTTGATTATGCTAGCGTATGGTCTAACCGTTCTCAGACGTACCAAACTAAACTACAGACTCTCCATAATCGTTTAGCCAGAACAATTTTATCTGCTGATATTAGAACACCTATTAATGATATGATGACTTTACTCAAGTGGGTAAAACTAAATGAAAGGTGGACAAAACAAATGCTTACCATTGTATTCAAATGTTTAAGAAATATCAGTCCAGATTATTTATCATGCCAATTTGATTTTGTACATAATAGTCATACGTATACAACAAGAAATCATACATCAAATACTCTATTGATTCCCAAATCTAATAGCAATTCTGGTAAACGTGTTACAAGCCATTTGGGTATCTGAACCATCTGGGTATATACCCAGATGGTTCGTTACCAAACCGAACCATTTGGGTATTTCACATAACCACGCCTACTTTGTGTAACCGGGACTATTTTTTTAATGTAATTTGACTGTCTGTCAATTATACCGCATTCGTATTGGTCAATTATAATTAGAAATACTAAGGGACGAGCCATTTTTATTATTAGGGGGGTGGTATTGAAGTGTTTTGAAAACAACAACAAAAACTTAATATCTATCTACTACTATCCAGGCAAAAACAAACACATTTGACCGACTGCTGGACGAGTAAAAAAACTCTGCCCACATAACTCAAATGGTAAACACTAAAAAAACTTCTCCGTCTTGCGTCTAAAAAAGATTCCCGAACCCAACTCCCAAGCCGCCACCCCCGAAAATCAAATGGTGCGTCCTTAGGACCATAACATGTGGATTTGTATTACCGGACCGGTGCTTCGTACAATGGTACAATCTGCGAGCAACTTTTTCGTACAATGCGTGAAATTCGCTGCAAAGTTTTGCCAGACAGTCATGCAAACGCCAGATACAATTTGGTGACAATTCCTGGAAATGAAGAGCAAGAAGGAGTTCGACACAGCCTCTGAGAAACACAGGTATGAGATAAGCCCTCAATTTGTAATTTGTATAATAATATACTATGTAGCTAAATCAGTCCTTACCGGTGGACAAATTCGCCCACCAATTTGGAGCCATATTTGGCCACCTTGAGTGATTTGGGGGGTGGGGGGGGGGGGTGTTGATGGAGGCTTGATAAGGGATTTTTGGTCCGCATAGGTTTGGGGGTGCTGTAGATTTACACAGACGACGGTGGCCACGCGAAACCTAAATTTTGAATTTATAGTGAATAACACATATTTTTGTGAACGTGAATCTTATCATTTTGACAAATTCATCATAATTAGAATTTTCATCGTTAACCGGGCGATGACTGTTAAAAATAATTCAAAATGGTGCACTCCCGCTGCCATATTGGGTCGTCAAGTGAGACACACGTGGCCAGCGTCGCGTCGTCTGCTACAATCACTCCTTTATCGGTATAGCGCCACCAATTCTATGCCGACCAAATTTTAATTTAAAAGTGGCTTCCGATCGGCAAGCTGAGTGGCACAACCCTGGCTTGATTGAATGATCTCCTACTCTCTATTTGGCTTCCTCTGGACAGTGACGTAGGCGCAGCTTTTACGCCTGCGTATGTATCTTCAGTCTTTCAACGTCTCGAGTGGCAGTAGGCGCGTGTGCGTTATGTGCTGCAATTAGTAGAATATGCAGTTACGTCACTGTCTCGTGATCCCGTTCCGGCCAAATAGACTAGTCCCAATCAGTACCGTAGTGCAAGTGTATCTTCGATCATGGACTTACAATGATTCGATATAGTGAAGCATGAACGATAATAGTAAAGCCAGGCATTGGGGATAGATATCTCCCAGCACTACATGACATTACAATACTATTACTAATACTCGAGACTAGTTTAATTCAATCCTTACCCCGAGAAATATTCGGTTTTTATCTATCCGTGCGCAAAAGTAATCCTATTTCGTAAGAAGCGTATGAAGCACGATTTGGCCATACGCAAGTGTCACATTTATAAGGCGCATGAAAGTCGATAATCGAGTTTCCCGTTACCCGCCCGCATCCGGGGGGGGGGGGGGATACTCGGATTTGGTTTGGTCGGGGGTGTGACGCTGGAGATTCAAACCCCTACCCATTTCTAAGGGTGATATTTAGGGTTTTGCTTCATTTTAGACCAAATTTTCGCGAAAATAGACCTAATTTTGGCAAATTTTTGCGAAAATAGAAAAACAGGACCCATGTCTAAGGATTTTTCAGTTGAAAAGTCTACCCATGGCTAAGGATGTCTCATGAAAAAACGACGCACTGGAGCGGCACGTCCCCGTATGCCTTACATACGTGAGTACCCCCCCCCCCCCCGGGCCCCCATCACTTTTTTTCACCCGCGTCAAAATTTCAAAGTTTCCCAAAAAAATCATTATAATTTATTTTTAAACACAATTGTTGCCAGTTTTATCAATTTGAACACATTTTTCACTTTCTTAAAATATGAATTTGAGAACTAGGCTCATAAGGCCAAATTAAATAATTGTTTGTCTCAAAGCTCCTCTCCTGTTGTAAAACTAATGTGGAATGCAGGTTTTTTTTTCAATTTTTTTTTTTAAATATAAAATATTGAAATCCTTGTAAAAGTGAACTTTTGTATTTAAGATGATGTGATCAATGAAAATCTGAAAAATCGGTGAAATTTTGGATTTTTTAAATATTTTTTTGGAGAAAAAAAATGTTTTTTTTAATCGTAAACCTAACATTATTTTGATGCATTTTAATATTCGTTTCTGCAAAAACACCTTAAAAACATGTTTTTATATTATTTAAATGAGCACCGTATCAATATTGGTTGATCAAACATGCATTTACATGTCAATAATGAAATCTGATCAATTAATGAATAATGAATAATGAAAAAGTCGCCTCATCACTTTGAGAAAAAAAAGTAACGGGAAACTCGCAATTGACTTTCATGCGCCTAACAATGACTGACACTGCAACATTGCGTGCCATATTGCGCTGGCATGCAAGCATTTTGCGAGCAATGCTAGATTCTTAGTAATAAGATTACGGGTAAGCTTTAGAATACCCTACATTTGTAGACCGCACTGTGTAAGTGTATGGGTCGTTCTTTAAAAGCCCCCATTGAAAATATGCAGTGGTAGGGTACCATACTAAAGGAACTCCGCTTCTTAATTCATAAAACAGGTTTCGCCAATATGGAACTTGTGGCCAATAAGCTTAAGTGATTTTTGTGACTGGATAGAAATAGCTGGATGGTTACGAATGAAACATACAGTAGCCTACATGTAGCTTTAGACAGACCATATGCTATGTCACCATTTGACTGTACGGGAATAGGGCGATCGATTGTTCAGCAGCTTACATTGGGGTAGATATTGTGATCTATAGAGATAATAAGGCCTATAATATCTTATTGAATGCACCTTTAAATAACAATAATCATGTATAATTTTTGTGTACAGGACAGGTTATAAAAAGCACCGATAGAGATGTGCTGCAAATTAAAGAAGTGCAGCGAAGAATGTTTGACGCTCAAACACTAAACAGTAAGTCTAGCCAATTAATTGAGTTTGTGAGTAATTTGAGGTCATAGGTCATTAAGGAGGCATCAAGTGGTTGGATATTTAAAAATAGTCTGCCTGAGCTAAACTTAGGTCAAATAAAACCTGAATGTGAGCTAGTGAACATGTTGCAAATCAACTTTTAGGCAGTGATCGACTTTTGTGAACAAATGTGTGTAGCAAGTTTTTGTCAAATTTCAACTGTTTGTTACAAATAATAATGATTTTCTTTTTTTTGTGCTATTTTTTGTTTGTTTTGCTTATCCAAGCTTACGGAGAACTTTTTAAAACTTTTTTTTTTTAAATCCTAAAAAATAAAAAGAAATCCTAAAAGAAATCCTAAAAAAA
This sequence comes from Ophiura sarsii, assembly GCA_035610835.1. Taxonomy (NCBI): domain Eukaryota; kingdom Metazoa; phylum Echinodermata; class Ophiuroidea; order Amphilepidida; family Ophiuridae; genus Ophiura; species Ophiura sarsii. The sequence goes on from CM069455.1 coordinate 66,956,167, forward strand.
ATTTTAAAAAAAAGAAAGAAAAAAAGTTTTTAAGCCCCCAGCGCATAGACCTACGCGCCGTATAGCTCATTTCACATACCAATGCTGGCGGGCTTCTGAGACAGATCTTCTTCTTTGTTTGGCCTAACCAAAATTAGGAAAATCTGTACGGTTGGACAACAACTTAGAGTAGATCAGGTTACAACGCTACAATTTTTTTTTAAATAGGCCTTATCAGGTGCTTTGTATGTGAAAGTTTGTCAATGTCATGACTAATCTTAAAATGTTTCAAACCGAAATAGAAATGAAAAGGGCTATTTCGTACAAGGTTGGACGTACATTTCGGTTTCGCACACTTCAAAAAAGGTCTAGGTAGTCCTCACTATTAAGTGTTAGTTGGATATTTTTATCAGTTTTGTATGTCGCCCATAGTAATACTATTATTCTAACATAAAATAATAGATTCTCAATTGAGATGGATGTGGGTACACAGAATAGGTTTTTTCCCACATGCTTTGAAAGAGTACAAATTTTAAGAAAGTGTAGGCCGTAGGGATATAGTGTATATTTCATTGATGTGGGTTTGTATGATAGACGTGCCTCTACATAATACAGAAGAAAAAAACCAATTTCCACATTCATCTCCAAATAAATAAATACACATAAAAATAGGTGGGAGTCGGACGTATATTTTGGAGGGGTCGGACATCCTTTTTGCAAATAATTCACACGGCGTACGCTCGACCCCTTTTGATGTACTCCCTCCTCTTTCATAGTACAAGTCACAGTATTTTGTTATGGTATCAGCTTATAAGTGTTGATCCTGCACTTCCATATAAGTTTGATGGCTCATTCATTCACCAAACACATTGAACACTGAACAACCTCTTGACAATTTGCATAATTCATTTATGTAAGTACGACCCCACTCTTTTTACCCCAAAATCAGTTTTTTTACTTTTACTCGCTGCGACAAAATATTGCACAATTTCCGCAAAAGTATTTATCAGATATATATATAGTCATGTAGTGACTCTGAAGTTTGCCATAAACAAAAATCAGGTTAAACCAATTTCCAGTGAATGAGAGCCAATAATGTGATTTGGCCTGTGGGGTTACCTACAGTATACAGAATTGTCCAAAATGATATTTGCTTACATTTTGTTCTTCTTTTCAGAACACCGGTGTAAACATGTATTCGAGTCATTTTGCGATCTACATATATACATGTACATGGGCTCACGTAAGAGACGGGGCAGAGTATTGCTGTGACAAAATACCATCGCTACCAACAGAACCTGGCAGGACCAATACTGTTTGCAAACATCTAGCAGAATATGGAAATGGGTAGGTTAATATAGTCGTATATTATTATTAAATGCACTGTTGCTACAAAATTCAAGGTTGTAAAAAGTATAGGAAACAGTGGCGCGTCGCCAGAGGGGGGCGAGGGGAGCGATCGCCCCCCCCCAATATTGACGTTGTGTCGGTTGAGATTGGCACTGTCGATTTATTTGACCACAGGAATCATGGAATTATGATGGTCAAAAGTACACACGCATGTGTCCCCAAAAGGCAACATCCTTTGCTATAAGCTTATTTAGCGCCAAAATGTACCTCGATCGTGCCAAATATAGGTGCGAATTTCTTATATCACAAACGTCTTGTGTGTTCATTTTAATTTGTCGCCCCCCCCCCCCCCCCCCCCCAATATGAATAACCTGGCTACGCCACTGATAGGAAACTCAAAATTGCCATGCTTTTCCATGTATTTTCAGCCCATCTGTGAGGAATTCTCTTAGGGGTCGTCCATAATTTTCGCCATTTTCAGTTACGTACAAAGCGTACGTAAGAGGGGGGGAGGGGGTCGAAATATACCCCAACCGTACGTAACTTAAATGGCGATCTTGAGAGGCGGGATTTTTTTGTTAAAGTACAAAATAAAATAAAATTTCGCCATTTATTGCGTACGTAACTCGAGGGGGGAGGGGGTAAAAAGTTACGTACGCTCTGTACGTAAGTGAAAATGGCGATAATTTTGGACGACCCCTTACATCTATGAAGATTAAAATGGCTGTTAATGCTACTACTACAGACAGACAGCCAGCATGGTGGCCATGTGTTATGAACTCGCCACCCTTAGCGTTACATCACAAATATTATGCATTTTTACACCAATTGAGTTTCAAATTGGAATATCTCCACAATTACTAACCCTAAACTAGCAAATGTGTACATGGAAAGCTGAGGACATAAGCAATCCAAATATGCACATTTCAACTCATTATACAGGGTGACCTTGAAATTATACAGGGTGGAAAAAATAATTTCCGGATAAAAAGTGGATTGCAATGCATTGCTTATTACTAACTTACAGTAATAAAATGAAAGTAAACAATATTTATTTGGTTAGAGGATGGGTGAAGCCTACTGACTTTGAAGAAAGAAAAATCACAGTTACTTGTTAATCTCAGAATACAGGGTGTTCCAAATTATGTTAATTTCTTTTTACAATTCAACATATTTTGAACTAAAACATTTTAGCCCTAACCCTAACTGAAAATGTAACTCCTTATTTGGATTCCTCATCAAATTTCCTTTTAGAAAATGTATACTTTGACTGTGATAGGATAAGTAATTACAAATTTACAGTAACTTTTCGATTTTGAAGACATCCGCATCAATTACTTACTACAGTGTTTATCATGAAAATGGGTAGTTTCGTAAGTAAAAGTTCATATTTTATGGACTTAACTAATCATAAAGAGTTAAAAATGATTAAAAACAACTAGCAGAATTGTTTAGCTGTAATTTAAGACCAAAACCAAGTTTGTAGCCCATGTAGTACTTTAGTAGGGGGGCAGTTCCGTAATTAGGTAACCCAAATTGAAAAAATTGAAAATCGTCGAAATAACCTAATTTATGTCTCATATCAAAGGTTATAGGTTGTAGTTACATGATATAATTTGGAATTTGACCTAACATTCTCGGTTTGGCTGATTTTGAGGTTGTTGTGGACGTACAGGGCGTTTTTTAGTAGAAATCGCACCATTGAAGTGCAATTATTTCCATGAATGAACTAAGGCAAGTATTACAAATTGATACAATCAATACAACAATGAACATGTGTTATGTATCATATAAAATAGTTACTTAAAATGACCAAAATATAGAGGAATTACACTTTTTGGATTAAATTTGGTACCTTTTGTGTCGGACGTACACTCCCAAAAGCTGCTACTTTTAACCACTCCGTTCAATACTTTGGCAATGTTGGAAACCAATGAGGTAAGTATTTTTCTAAGGCTGATGATTTATACTTAATGTTTGAAACTTATTTTGTTCTGTACCTGTTTACATTTTTAATACATGGGCTCTTGAAGTGTGTCGGACGTACATCTGTGAATTATTTCAGAGATGTACGTCCGCAACACTAATATGTACGTCCGCAACGGTTAAACATCAGTCAATTTTAACTTCAAGATAAAGGTTCTGATAATTTTCTCTGATGGTTTTGTTTAGGTTTGTCCCTCTTACAAACAAAACAATATTAGTTTTCATTACAGACCTGAACACTTCAGAGATTTTTTGATTGGAATACAGGTGTACTGAAAAAATCACTTTCTCTGCGTACGTCCGCAACGGAGGGTTTTCACATCTCATAAACCGAAAATGGTACAGCAAAGGAATTTTCAGGTTTTGTACTCCTACTAGAGGTACTTGAAACCCAGGTGTTAAAAATCAAGCAACTGGTATAGTTTAGACTTTGCCAGCCCTCAAAGTGTCTGAAATGTACGTCCGCAACTACGGAATTGCCCAGTAGTGAATTTAATCAAGTTTACACACGCGAAACGCGCTGTTCCCATAGAGTTTGTGTGTACCGCATCCCCCCCCTCCTCCACCTTGACAATTCGCAATTCAATCAACCATAACTTCGCTAATTGAAAAGCTATGTTGTTCCTATTTACAGGTTTGTTAGTGGTACTCATTAGCTTTTAAATGAGACCAAAAACATGACAATAGCCTTATGTTTTGCTGAGATATGATGAATTAAGCAGATCACAATTTGAAAATATGTAACAACGGGCCATTTTTGGGTGGCGAGTTCAAAACGCATGGCCTGGTACATAGAATAGCAACAAACCAACATTGATGTACAATGGATAGACGTGCAAATTTGACCCGTTTTTAGGACTAGAATTTTGTTTCACCTACAACCACATGTTACAAGATTGAAGAATCCAAGATTCTTGGCAATTGAGTTTGTGTGCGATTTTTAAAATTTGTGAGAATCCATATTGGATTTTCGCAAATCTTAAATTCTTGGATTCCTTCCAATTTTCTAGCCTGTTTTTCTCCCATCATAGTCTAATTGTCAAAAGAAAACCATGATTATCACCCGGGTGGTAACTTGTGATCAATTGTTTTTATTTCAGGGTTCTCAGGGGTTAAAATGCATAAATAAATAATAATAATAAAGCTGTTACAATACAAGGTATATGTTCGTGATCTTTGTATGTTTATGGCTGCAATAAAGAAAATGAAATAAAATTGAAGTGCTGAGTGCACTCTACAAAAGGAAGTGAGAGGGGATGCTGTTAGAAACTCTGAAACACCTGAACAAAAAGTAATGACTGCAACCCCATTGTTTCTACTGGTGAAACTGTTTATTTATTTCTATTTTCGTCTTGTTTAAAATGCATAACAAAGAACCGATGCTCTGTTTTACAAACATCTCGAACTAAAACACCTGAACAAAAGGTTATGACTGCAAATTGCAATAATGAAAACATGAAGTGGACCCCCCCCCCCAAAAAAAAAAGCAAGCGGGAGGGGATGCTAAACATGTTATTTTAATTTGAGGAATATATATTCATAATTTTTTACAAGACACTGTTGATGAACAGACGAGGTGTGCCTTTCGAGCACCGCCTTGTATGTGATTAATGTGATAGGTAGCTCAGTGACTGCTATATCCATCCATTTTGTCCACCTCTTACACATTCCACAAACCGCCCCAAGAAGACATGTGTGGTGATCCCCTTGTAAATATCAAAATTTTATTTTATTTCTCTGCTTACAGCTCAAGAAGAAACTTTGTCCTGATACTCTGCTGTGTACGTTTTGGTCGGCACAATTCTATAAAGGAGAAAGGCCTGAACGTGTAACAGAGGAAGACCTAGTGGCTACAGTAGTCGTAGAAGAACATATAAATGGGTTCCTTCAGATCAAGCGACTCAGGTTAGTATTTCTACAAATCGTAGCTGTTCTGTCAAAAACATGTTTGTAACTACCTCATTAAAACATCCCTATCTTCTAATATTGAAGTGAAGATGCAAACATGAGGTTTTAATTGTACTATAAAATATTTATAAACAGGCACCATTATGTTGTGATAATATCCCTGAATCATTGCTAGATTCTAATTTTCAGAAATTCATTTTTTGTGTGTATATATGTGCACTAAAATAGTTCATAAACCTGAACAAGATTTAGGTTTCAGTCAAATTTCACTCCAAAATACAATTGTATTTTATGTTTCTTTTTCGTCTGTTAGATCATGTAAACTGGCAGCTTTTCCACACTGCTGCCAGCTGCTCATTGTGCTATCAGTATCATTTAGTGATGTGCAATTTCAAAGGGTAAACATTCTAGGTTTGTGAAATATGCCATTGACATTTAGACTTGACCTAATGCTAGCATGTTATGATTGACAATGTTAAACATATATCAAAATTCTTTCATATTTTGATCAGCTCAACAATATGTTCATCCCTATCCCAATCATAATTGTACATATTTGAATTCCTCGATAAGCCAGAATGTTAAACTTAAGTTGTGGGTGGTTTTTTTTAGTTTACAAATATTTGTTTGCCTATGCACGCACCCTACCCTGATGTATACTGCATTTTTTTTAATCTGCATATTTTAGAGCTTTCCAAAATTGTATATTTTTGGCTATTATAGGTTGAATACTTTTTTGTTATTGTCATTTATATAAAACCAATGAATCAGGGCAAGTGCACTGTGTTGCGAATAGGGTGAAGGCCATGATGAACAATGCGATCTTTTAAGATAAATTGTTACATAACATTTTACAGACATAATGCGATAAATACGGGATTCTTCTGATGTGAAAATATCTTGATGTGAAAAAAAAATCATACCCCTAAAAAAGTGATCGAAACATACACCTTTAACTCAAAGATAAACTTAAGACTTGAAGATGGAATTTTAATTTAAAACTTCTTGAAAGTATGCCTGAACCGATTACATTGATGACCTGGTCGTTGGACTCGTACAACAAGCAGTAGATAAAAACCCAGCAAAGTCCAGACAAAATCAATGCCACAAAAGAATAGAATAACAAACTTAACTTAAAAGCATGATTAAGATGGAATAGATTCCAAAACAATTCAAAACATCCGAGCATTAATTCATGTATGATGGAAGTGCCTGGTAAGAAGTGGTGATGCTCAAGAGTGAACAAAAACTTGCCCAACGTGGCTGCATATGGTTATAGTTGTATATATTGTAGTAAATTCAAACTTCTTTTAAATCTTTTTCAGTGCCTCGTCACCGCAATAAGGTCCCACATCACCAAGACACCAGGAAATAGGATTGCTGTAAAAGGACTTTTAAGAGACCTCTATCATGTTTTGGCAAAGAAAAGTCATACATGAGAATTGGGAACTTCCATCCACACAGTAACTTGCTTTATTCTCGCTAAGTTCTGGTAGTGTACATCATCGCTTATTCAAAATACTTTAAAGGTAGATGACCCGATCACATTTTCGTAACACAGAATTATTTCAAACATACGGAGATTTTCATATCATATGAAAGCTCGTATTTTTCTCATCATCATACTGAAATTTGACGGCCTAATTCGGTATAATGACAGAGAAATCGACGAAATAGCGTTGAATTACCGCGAATGGTGGTTACCACCGATATAGTTTGTGTACTACTCAATGGGTACAGTTCACAGCATCTTGTGCGTCTAAAATAAGAACCATAATTAGCTATGCATCTCAAATTTTGGGACACAACGTTTTTAAGGATGACCTTTCATGTAGAATAGAAAACTTCAAGTTGAAAATCGGAACATCTACCTTTAAAAGGTAATCAGTACCCCAACTTAGATGTTCTTCTGTAAAAGTAAATTTTCAGTAAACATACTTTGCTGAAATTTACCAGTAAACTGAGCGAGCATTAAGATGTGAAGTGAACCAACTGATTACCTCAATTCACCACTCCGCTGGATATAATCGATACTCGATTTGTACGGTTTGATGACTGCATTCATCCGATCATTAACAGGCCTACGCCTCATTAAAAAATCGTTTAATCGCCAAGTTTGATGCTCTTAAACGCGATTAAAATATACGCGCTTGCCCTGAATAGCAAAACATAACTAAAATACTCTAATAACAGCTGATTTAAAGGGGATGCCTTGGTGATTTTTGCCAATTTTTAAAAATATTGTCAACAAATGGTTACTTTTATAAGAACTAAGTTAGGCCCCATTGCCTGTGGTGAATACCTATGCAAAACATTTGTTGGATGAATGCGAAAAAAACAGAAGGAAGAAGTAGCAAGCATCCAACACTGAGTGATATTTTGACATGAATAATCTTTTCAACAACTCATTGTACAGTTGTTGATTTGTTATCAATCCACAGTTGTTATGCAAAATAGTGCATCAAGGCCAAGGTGTTCACACATTGAATACGCTCAAGGCCATCATGCAGTTGCAAACTACAAAGTGCAATTTTATTTTGCATCATACATGTCAAAACTATGGCCATCAGGTGCAAACTACAAAGTGCAATTTTGCATCACACATGTCAAAACTATTGTTCTGCTTTTGTTTGGCTTTTCCTGACAAAATTAGCATTAAGATTTGTGTTGAATAGCATTATAGGAATATAGTGAGAATAATCCAATACAATAATAGTTCAGTTCCAAATTGGCGAGAAATTTTGGTTTGTATCTATACACGCCCAAAAGAAATCCAAGCGTATCAGCGCGTCATTGCGCGCCATATTTCGCCATGCCATTGATTTGCGCGCGACGCTCTTCTGAATACATTCGCTGCTGTAAACAGGTTTTGCCAATTTGGAACCGACTGAATTATAAACACATTTAATAAGCCTTTGTTCATCAGAAATTTTGCGTCCGACGGTACGATACGTCTGCACATCATTGTTAATTTCTGATGAACAATGGTGGAACATGATTGAATCCCTAAATGTAACATATCGTCGCTATTCTTTCAAAACCTTGTATGTTTTTCCGGCCCTTCAGCATGTATAAAGTAAAACTGCCAATGGTTATGCATAGGAAGAGTTGCTTTATACATGTTCCGGGACAAGAGAACTTACAAGGTTTTGATAGATGAGATTTTGTCACTTAAAATGTTTAGAGCAGACCGCCTAAATGTCATTAGGAAGTATTACTTTATACATGCTGAAAGGCTGGATGGAGATACAAGGTTTTGAAAGAATAGTGACGATATAAACTATAGATCTTTGTCTTTGATTGCATGATTGCTTCTCTTTGGCATGAAGGTAATATAATATACTTAAATGCCCATGCACTATCAGAGGTGAGGTGCAATTTGCATTATAAGTCTACAAAGTGCAATTTTGGTTTGGTCTTCACATTGTGTTATGCCATGTCATCGCTTTATGAACATTGAGTTCACATGCATATTCATAATATATTGATAACATTTGTACATAATTTTTATGGACACGCTAGGTGCAACGTAAGTAAGAAGACCTACGCTGAATTAACATTGGATTTGTTTGACAAGTCAGAAAAGAGTAAATGTCAAAATATGTGATTTTCATATCCTCTAAATGACAAAGATCGATTTGGATGAAATACAAAACAAATAACAGTGCTTTCATTCTTGCAGTAATGTATTGTAAATATAACATTCTCATTCGCTGACCGATCAAATACTTTATTGAAACCTGTCCAAAAGTAAGGGTTTTGCCAAAACTCTGTATAATTTAGAACCGTGAATGTTTTTAAGCAAATTAACCTGCCCCAAAAAAGTTCGGAATTTGTTTTCAATCACAAAATGTTCAAATATCTCGGGATATTTCCATACTGTGTTGCATATCAATGAAAAGCTGAGTGTGTTCATCTTTACGATGATACCCAATAGCAATACCTTGTTCCAGTGCTCTGCCACTTGCTTGAGAACATACAGAGGTCTCAATCTGAATGTGCCAAAATCAACACTATTTATGCTTAAAAGTCAATAGAGCATCACTCTACACTGTGTGGTCAATGTAACACTTCATTTATCAGACGGCAAAGAGCGCAGAATAGTGGGGAATTTGGCACATTTTGAATGCGACCTCCCCCCATTCTCAAGCATATGGCTAAGCACTGAAACAAGTGATTGCTACAAAAGAAGATATCATTAGAAAGAAGAACATTATCAGCTTTACATTGATATGATTCACAATATGAATATATCACAAAATATTCAAAAAAATGGCGATTGAATACAAATTTCCAAACTTTTTTTGAGCAGTTTATATACGAGGGCCATTCAATAAGTTCTACCTCCTTACTCATAACATCGCTATATGAATGTCAGCCTTATGACATTGTCATGATTATAGCTCGTAATCATAGCTACACATTTATGGTAAATCATAATTGATACCTGTCTCACTTTTGTTACAATGGGGTCAAAGCCAGAGAGAGATTTTGGACAACGGAAACGGAAAATTACCTTAAAAATAAATATACATGGGTGGTTGGTTTTTTTGTTGGGGGGGGGGGGGGGGGGGGGGGGGTGGTAGTGTGTGGTTAGATATAAAAGCATGGTTTAAATATTTAAAATGGAAATCCATAAATGGTATCTGAATATATTACAGTATTATACATGAGATTGTAAGCAATATTAACACCTGCGGGCTTGCAAATTGTGTAATATCAACTCGAATGTATTGATTATATGCCTTTGGCATATTGGAATACTGCTAATTGGGCAAATTTTCATTGTTACCAGTTAAGTCATGGTGATGTGCCTCGTATGTGAAATCTTTAACATAATAGGTACCTTTTGCGTTTTCCTTATGTACAACCTTCAGAATGGACAATCAGGTAGGCAATGATATAAAATTATCTCTTTGAGAGACTTATAATCCCTCCTTTAGTCCTGTATATTGAAGATCTCTTACTTCTTATGAAATTCAAATATGACTTTTGCAGGGTTCTCTAAGGGAGGGTAAATTTAATGGTTGTCCGGATTTGGTTCTGGCTAATCAAAGGGCATATTTTTTCTGAAAAATCAGTCACCTTTATTATTAATAGAGTGTTCAAGAGATATCTGACATTTAGGACGGATATAATTGACCGATAGGTTCTGCATATGGGTGTTTCCACAGTAATGATACCTTTTTTGTTTGTGGCTCTAAATGTTGTTTCAAATTGATTTTCTAGCTCATATTTGGCCAACACTACTGTAAAGTAGCAGGGAGATAGCGAGCAAAATTTCAGAATCCTAGGTAAATGTTGATTTTTTTTTTACACAAACCCTATGGTAACGGTTGTAACATTTTTTTGACATACATATGTTACAACCGTTAACCTTTCAATTTTGACATACAAAATATAAAAGGCTAAATCTTGAAAAGTTGACCATGTATGTGGGTTGTGCTTATTTCTTCAGTTGACGGACATCAATTACTTGAAACAAAACCAACTGGGGGTAATTTTGATCAATATCAGGGTCTGGAGAACTCTCCGAATGCGTAACGGTTGTAACGTATGTCAATGTTACAACCGTTATAAAAACAGTCATAAAATGTCATAAAATGTCATGAAATTCGAAAAAATGACAATATTTCAAAGTCCTTTCACATTATTCAGGTAGCCTCAATGTGTTGAATTACAAAAAACAAGGAAAGCCCTCCTAACAATTAATATCTGCTTCAGGAGGCCATTCAGTATGTCATTTTTAATGTTTGACATACAGAAATGTGACATTTCTGTATAAAAACATTACTAAATGGCCTACTGAAGCACATATTAATTGTTAGGAGGGCTTTCCTTGATTTTTGTAATTCAACACATTCAGGCTACCTGAATAAAGGGAAAGGACTTTGAAATATTGTCATTTTTTCAAGTTTCATGACATTTTATGACATTTTATGACTAATTTTATAACGGTTGTAACATTGACATACGCATTCGGACAGTTCTCCAGACCCTGATATTTATCAAAATTACCCCCAGTTGGTTTTGTTTCAAGTAATTGATGTCCGCCAACTGAAGAAATAAGCACAACCCACATACATGGTCAACTTTTCAAGATTTAGGCTTTTATATTTTGTATGTCAAGATTGAAAAGTTAACGGTTGTAACATGTGTATGTCAAAAAAATGTTACAACCGTTACCATAGGGTTTGTGTACAAAAAAAAATCAAAATTAAGCTAGGATTCTGAAATTTTGCTCGTTATCTCCCTGCTACTTTACAGTAGTGTTGGCCAAATATGAGCTAGAAAATCAATTTGAAACAAGATTTAGAGCCACAAACAAGAAAAGGTATCATTACTGTGGAAATACCCATATACAGAAAAGTAAACCATTACTCAGATTATTGTACTATGGATTTGTAGCTGAGATTCCAAGCTGCAATTGTGTAATATTTCATAAGACTGGCTTATATAATAACAAAAGTTATCAGGTAGGAGGTAGAACTTATTGAATGACCCTCGTACATTAGCAGCATTTCTGATTGTTTGTAATTTGCCTTGTTTTATATGGTTATGTTTACTGGATAAAAAAGAAATAATAAATTGTTTTAATGGTAAACCCGCCTAAATGTGTGTGTTATTAATTTTGTAAACAGCTGTGATGATTTTGCAGTTTCATCAGATTGATTGCTACATATTATATGAGACAATATAACAGTTGGGATGGGATGTAGGGCCACGTACCTGCGATGGTAAAGCGACGCTCTGGTTGCTGGGAGAGCATCTTCAAAATAATATACTAGGGATGTAGTTAATAACAAATGTTCCATCTAGAGTTCAACGTTTTCACCGGGTAATTCTTTTATGAATCAATTATTTAGCCTGCATTAAAATAAAATAATGATGCTAATAACAATTGAAAAGTCGTGTTTAATGTTGTTTACAGAAATAATTCCATTCACCGTAAATCACTACCTTTTAATTGTGGTGAGAACTTGAGAAGACTGATATTTTGGTTAATTATCCTGAGTTTGAAATGTGGCAGGTGAAGGAAAAAAATAATTGCATTGTAATGAATTGTTCGAAAATTAAATTATATGACAAATTTAGTGATGCTAATGTGAATAAATGTTTTGTTTTAGACCCGGCATTGTGTTTACTCCTCATGTAACATAGGATACCCATCATGTTTACGTAATGGTATCGTCTGTAAGACATGGCCATATCTTAAACAGAACGTTTATTCTCCAACTCGTGTACTTCCTTGCATTGATTAAAAGCATTTGTAGTTTTGTCCTCTTATATTATGAGTGTATACTGAATGAGTAGACAAAATGTGTGAATGAAAATAATAGTAACATATAAACGACTGATTTAGGGCCAAAACAAGTTGACACCTAGATAATGCCACAAAATGGCAGTTGTCTACAAGTGGTAGGCTGCAAAATGGTGCTCCAAATAGCTAAAACTGGGGCCCTAATTTTTTTTAAATCTATCTCCAAATTGCAACATTTTCTTCATTTGTGAATGATGCTGACCTCCAGGCTGTTAGTAGGGTCGATTAGGGAATGATGTCACGCAAGTATAGCTTTCATACCTATATACTAAGGTAAATGGTTCCAAGTCCTTGTTGGAACATTTCCTTCATTTGTGAATGATGCCGCCCACCAGGATATCACTAGGGTCAATTGGGGAATGATGCCACACACGTATTGCTAAACCTACTTAATAAGGTAAATGATGTCAAGTCCTTGTTGGAACATTTTCTTCATTTAAATGATGCCGACCTCCAGGATATCAGTAGGGAATGATGTCGCGCATGTATGGCTATTAAACATACTAAGGTAAATGATGCCAAGTCCTTGTAACATTTTCTTCCTTTGTGAATGATCCCACATGATGCCGACCTCCAGGTTGTTAGTTGGGTCAATTCGGGAATGATGTTACCCGTATAGTTGGCCTACTAAGGTAAATGGTTCCAAATCCTTGTTGGAACATTTCCTTCATTTGTGAATGATGCCGCCCACCAGGATATCACTAGGGTCAATTGGGGAATGATGCCACGCACGTATAGCTAAACCTACTAAGGTAAATGATTCCAAGTCCTTGTTGGAACATTTTCTTCATTTAAATGATGCCGACCTCCAGGATATCAGTAGGGTCAATTGGGGAATGATGTCACGCATGTATGAATATTAGACCTACTAAGGTAAATGATGCCAAGTCCTTGTAACATTTTATTCCTTTGTGAATGATGCCGACCTCCAGGTTGTTAGTTGGGTCAATTCGGGTATGATGCCACACACGTATTGCTACCTACTAAGGTAAATGATGCCAAGTCATTGTTGGATTATTTTCTTCCTTTAAATGATGCCGACCTCCAGGATATCAGAATGGTTAATTGGGAAATGATGACAGACCCATATAGCTATTAAACCTACTAATGTAAATGATGCCAACCTCCAGGTTGTCAGTAGGGTCAACTGGAGAATGATGTCACGCCCGTATAACTATTAAATGTACTAATGAAATTGGTGCCAAATCCATGTTGTAACATTTTTCGTCGTTTGTGAATGATGCCGACCTCCGGGTTGTCAGTAGGGTCAATTGGAGAATGATGTCACGCTCGTATTACTATTAAACCTACTAATGAAATTGATGCCAAATCCATGTTGTAACATTTTCGTCGTTTGTAAATGATGCCGACCTCCAGGATATCAGTAGGTTCAATTGGGGAATGATGTCACGCCCGTATAGCTATTAAAAGCTACTAAGGTAAATGATGTCAAATGCTTGTTGTAACATTTCCTTCATTTTTGAATGATGCCGACCTCTTTGATGTCGGTATTATCAATAGAGAATGATGTCTCGCCCGTATAGCTGTAATAGCTACTATTATAAATGATGCCAAACCCTTGTAACATTTTCTTCACTTTTGAATGATGCCGACCTCAAGGATATTAGTAGGGTTTATTGGGAATGATGTCACGCACGTAAAGCTATTAAACATACTAAGGTAAATGATGCCAAGTCCTTGTTGTAACATTTCCTTCTTTTGTGAATGATGCCGACAACCAGGATGTCAGTAGGGTCAATTGGGGAACGCCTGTATAGCTGTTATACCTACTAAAGGTAAATGATGTCAAATCCTTACTGTAACATTTTCTTCATTTGTGAATGATGCCGACCTCTAGGATATCAGTAGGGTCAATTGTGTAATGATGCCAGGCACGTATAGCTCTTAAACCTACTAATGTAAATTATACCAAGTCCTTGTTGGAACCTTTTTTTTTCATTTGTGAATGATGCCGACCTCTAGGATATAAGGTCAATTGGGGAATGATATCACGCATGTAGAGCTATTATTATTAAACCTACTAAGGTAAATGATGCCAAGTCCTTGTTGTACCATTTTCTTCCTTTTTGAATGATGCCGACCTCGAGATTGTTAGTAGGATCAATTGGGGAATGATGTCACGCAAATATAGCTGTTATACATACAAGTTAAATGATGCCAAATGCTTGTTGTAACATGTTCTTCATTTGTGAATGATGCTGACCTCCAGGATATCAGAAGGGTCAATTGGGGAATGATGTTACACCCGTATTATAACTATATTAAACCTACTAAGGGAATTCATGCCAAATCCATGGTGTAACATTTTTCGTCGTTTGTGAATGATGCCGACCGCCAGGATATCAGTAAGGGTCAATTGTGGTTGATGCCACGCACGTACAGCTGTTATACCTACTATTAGGTAAATGATGCCAAGTCTTTGTCGTAACATGTTCTTCTTTTGTGAATGATGCAACGATGCCGACTACCCGAGATGTCAGTAGGGTCAATTGGGCAATGACACGTATAGCTCTTAAACCTACTAATTTAAATTATGCTAAGCATTGATGTAACATTTTCTTCATTTGTGAATGATGCCGACCTCAAGGATATCAGTAGGGTCAATTGGGGAAGTGATGCCACGCATGTATAGTAAAGGCTCTTAAACCTACTAAGGTAAATGATGCCAAATACTTGTTGTAACATTTCCTTCATTTGTGAATGATGCCAACCTCCAGGATGTCATCACGGTCAGTTGGGGAATGATGTCACACCCGTATATAGCTGTTATACCTACTAATGTAAATGATGCCAAGTCCTTGTTGTAATGTTTTCTTCCTTTGTGAATGATGCCGACCTCCAGGCTGTTAGTAGTGTCAATTGGGGAATGATTCCACGTAAATAATAGCTGTTATACCTACTACGGTAATGGTATGATGCCAAATGCTTAGTGTAGACATTTCCTTCATTTGTGAATGATGCCGACCTCCAGGATATCAGAAGGGTTAATTGGAGAATGATGTCAGTCACGTATAGCCGTTATACTGTGATCCCAAGTCCTTGTTGTAACATTTTCTTCATTTGTAAATGATGCCGACCTCCAGGATGTCAGTAGGGTATAAATTGGGGAATGATGTTACACCCGTATAGCTGTTATACCTACTAATGTAAATGATGCCAAGTCCTTGTTGTAACATTTTCTTCATTTGTGAATGATGCCGACCTCCGGATATCAGTCGAGTTACTCGAGTCAATTGGGGAATGATGCCACGCACGTAAAGCTATTAAACTTACTAATGTAAATGATGCCAAGTCTTTGTTGTAACATTTTCTTCTTTTGTAAATGATGCCGACTACCAGGATGTCAGTAGGGTAAATTGGGGAATAATGCCACCACGTATAGCTCTTAAATCTAATTATGTCCTTGTTGTAACATTTTCTTCATTTGTGAATGATGCCGACCTCCAGGATATCAGTAGAGGCTCAATTAGGGAATGATGCCACGCACGTAAAGCTAGGCTGTTGGTAGGGTCAATTGGGGGATGATTCCACGTAAATAATAGCTGTTTACGGTAATGGTAAATGATGCCAAATGCTTGTTTTGTAGACATTCCTTCATTTGGGAATGATGCCGACATCCAGGATATCAGAAGGGTCAATAATTGGGGAATGATGTCAGTCACGTATAGCTGTTATACTGTGATCCCAAGTCCTTGTTGTAACATTTTCTTCATTTGTAAATGATGCCGAACGAGCCTCCAGGATGTCAGTAGGGTAAATTGGGGAATGATGTTACACCCTTATAACTATTAAACTTACTAAGGAAATTGATGCCAAATCCATATTGTAACATTATCGTCGATTGTGAATGAGTAATGGATCCAGGATATCAGTAGGGTCAATTGGGGAATGATGTCACGCATGTATGGCTATTAAACCTAAGGTAAATGATGCCAAGTCCTTGTTGTAACATTTTCTTCCTTTGTGAATGATGCCGACCTCCAGGTTGTTAGTAGGGTCAATGGAGGAATGATGTCACCCGTATAGTTGGCCTACTAAGGTTAATGGTTCCAAGTCATTGTTGGAATATTTCCTTCATTTGTGAATGATGCTGCCCACCAGGATATCACTAGGTTCAATTGGGGAATGATACCACGCACGTATAGCTAAACTTCCTACTAAGATAAATGATGCCAAATGCTTGTTGTAACATCTCCTTCATTTGTGAATGATGCCGACCTCCAGGATGTCAGTAGAGTCAATTGGGGAACGATGTCACACCCGTATAAGTAAATGATGCCAAATCCTTGTTGTATTTTCTTCCTATGTGAATGATGTCACACCCGTATAGCTCAGTACCTACTAAGGCAAATGATGCCATATCCTTAATGTAACATTTCTTCATTTGTAATTGTGAATGATGCCGACTTCCAGGGTCAGGTCAAATGGGGAATGATGTCAGGCACGGAAAGTAACTAAACCTACTAAGGTAAATGATGCCAAATCCTTGTTGTAACACTTTCTTCGTTTCTGAATGATGCCGACCTCCAGGTTGTCAGTAGGGTCAATTGGAGAATGATGTCACGCCCGTTTACACTATTAAACGTACTAAATGAAATTGATGCCAAATCCATGTTGTAACATTTTTGTCGTTTGTGAATGATGCCGACCTCCGGGTTGTCAGTAGGGTCAATTGGGGAATTGAGTCACGCACGTAAAGCTATTAAACTTACTAATGTAAATGATGCCAATGCTTGTTGTAACATTTCCTTCATTTGTAAATGATGCCGACTTCTATGATGTCGGTGTTATCAATTGGAGAATGATGTCTCGCCCGTATAGCTGTTATAGCTTCTAATATAAATGATGCCAAACCCATGTTGCAACATTTTCTTTATTTGTAAATGATGCCAACCTCCAAGATGTCAGTAGGGTCAATTGGGGAATGATGTCACGCCCGTATACATTATTATTATTAAACCTGCTAAGGTAAATGATGACACGTCCTTATGGAACATTTTCTTCATTTGTGAATGATGCCGACCTCCGGATATCAGTAGGGTTAATTTGGGAATGATGTCACGCATGTAGAGCTATTAAACCTACTAAGGTACATGATTCCATGTCCTTGTTGTAATCTTTTCTTCCATTGTTAATGATTCCGAACTCAGGGCTGTTAGTAGTGTCAATTGGGGATTGGGGAATGATGTCACGCGAATATAGCTGTTATACATACTAGTTAAATGATGCCAAATGCTTGTTGTAACATTTCCTTCCTTTGTAAATGATGCTGACCTCCAGGATGTCAGTAGGGTCAATTGGGGAATGATGTCACCCTTATAGTTGGCCTACTAAGGTTAATGGTTCCAAGTCATTGTTGAAACATTTCCTTCATTTATGAATGATGCCGCCCACCAGGATATCGAGGTTGTCAGTAGGGTCAATTGGAGAATGATGTCACGTCCGTATACACTATGATTAAACGTACTAATGAAACTGATGTCAAATCCATGTTGTAACATTTTTTGTCGTTTGTGAATGATGCCGACCTCCGGGTTGTCAGTAGGGTCAATTGGAGAATGATGTCACGCCCGTATTACTATTAAACCTACCAAGGATGCCAAATCCATGTTGTAACATTTTCGTCGTTTGTGAATGATGCCGACATCCAGGATATCAGTAGGGTCAATTGGGGAATTACGTCACGCACGTAAAGCTATTAAACCTACTAAGGTAAGTGATGCCAAATGCTTGTTGTAACATTTCCTTCATTTGTAAATGATGCCGACTTCTATGATGTCGGTGTTATCAATTGGAGAATGATGTCTCGCCCGTATAGCTGTTATAGCTACTAATATAAATGATGCCAAACCCATGTTGCAACATTTTCTTTATTTGTAAATGATGCCAACCTCCAAGATGTCAGTAGGGTCAATTGGGGATTGACGTCACGCACGTATAGCTATTAAACTTACTAAGGTAAATGATGCCAAGTCTTTGTTGCAACATTTTATTCTTTTGTGAATGATGCCGACAACAAGGATGTCAGTAGGGTAAATTGGGCAATGATGCCACGCACGTATAGCTCTTATTAATATTTTCTTCATTTGTGAATGATGCCGACCCCCAGGATATCAGTAGAGTCAATTGGGGAATGATGTCACGCACGTATAGCTATTAAACTTACTAAGGTAAATGATGCCAAGTCTTTGTTGTAACATTTTCTTCTTTTGTGAATGATGCCGACAACAAGGATGTCAGTAGGGTCAATTGGGGAATGATGTCGCGCACTTATAGCTAATTAAACTTACTAAGGTAAATTATGCCAAGTCCTTGTTGTAACATTTTCTTCATTTGTGAATAATGCCGACCTCCAGGATATCAGTCGAGTCAATTGGGGAATGATGCCACGCACGTAAAGCTATTAAACTTACTAATGTAAATGATGCCAAGTCTTTGTTGTAACATTTTCTTCTTTTGTAAATGATGCCGACTACCAGGATGTCAGTAGGGTAAATTGGGGAATGATGCCACGCACGTATAGCTCTTAAATCTACTAATGTAAATTATGTCCTTGTTGTAACATTTTCTTCATTTGTGAATGATGCCGACCTCCAGGATAGCAGTAGAGGCTCAATTAGGGAATGATGCCATGCACGTAAAGCTATTAAACTTACTAATGTAAATGATGCCAAGTCTTTGTTGTAACATTTTCTTCTTTTGTGAATGATGCCGACAACAAGGATGTTAGTAGGGTCAATTGGGGAATGATGTCGCGCACTTATAGCTATTAAACTTACTAAGGTAAATTATGCCAAGTCCTTGTTGTAACATTTTCTTCATTTGTGAATGATGCCGACCTCCAGGATATCAGTCGAGTCAATTGGGGAATGATGCCACGCACGTAAAGCTATTAAACTTACTAATGTAAATGATGCCAAGTCTTTGTTGTAACATTTTCTTCTTTTGTAAATGATGCCGACTACCAGGATGTCAGTAGGGTAAATTGGGGAATGATGTCACGCACGTATAGCTCTTGAATCTACTAATGTAAATTATGTCCTTGTTGTAACATTTTCTTCATTTGTGAATGATGCCGACCTCCAGGATATCAGTAGAGGCTCAATTAGGGAATGAATCCACGCACGTAAAGCTATTAACCTTACTAATGTAAATGATGCCAAGTCTTTGTTGTAACATTTTCTTCTTTTGTGAATGATGCCGACAACAAGGATGTCAGTAGGGTCAATTGGGGAATGATGTCGCGCACTTATAGCTATTAAACTTACTAAGGTAAATTATGCCAAGTCCTTGTTGTAACATTTTATTCATTTGTGAATGATGCCGACCTCCAGGTTATCAGTCGAGTCAATTGGGGAATGATGCCACGCACGTAAAGCTATTAAACTTACTAATGTAAATGATGCCAAGTCTTTGTTGTAACATTTTCTTCTTTTGTAAATGATGCCGACTACCAGGATGTCAGTAGGGTAAATTGGGGAATGATGCCACGCACGTATAGCTCTTAAATCTACTAATGTAAATTGTGTCCTTGTTTGTTGTAACATTTTCTTCATTTGTGAATGATGCCGACCTCCAGGATATCAGTAGAGGCTCAATTAGGGAATGATGCCACGCACGTAAAGCTATTAAACTTACTAAGCTAAATGATGCCAAGTCGTTGTTGTAACATTTCCTTCATTTGTAAATGATGCCGACCTCCGCCAGGATGTCAGTAGGGTCAATTGGGGAATTATGTCACACCCGTATAGCTGTTATACCCTCTAAGGTTAATGATGCCAAATCCTTGTTGTAACATTTTCTTCATTTTGTGAATGATGCCGACTGTTTTTCTTTCTTTTTTCTTTTAGTTTGCAACATAATATTTAAAAAAACATATTAAGGTAACTCAAATGATACCTGTGTAATGATATATTACAAATTTATATTGACACAGAAGACAATGTACATTTAACCAGAGAAAATCAAACAAGTGTAAGACAAAAACAAGACAATACATGACGGGACATGACCCGACACGATACAACACGACATGGCACGGCGTGGCACTACATAACAAGACATGACATGACATGACATGACACGACACGACACGCCACATCATGACCTGACACGACATGACATGTCACGATATGACATGCCATGACATTTTCGTCGCTTGTGAAATGCCGACATCCAGGATATCAGTAGGGTCAATTGGGGAATTATGTTACCCACCACGTAAAGCTATTAAACCTACTAAGTTGTGGGGCCAAATGCTTGTTGTAACATTTCCTTCATTTGTAAATGATGCCGACTTCTATGATGTCGGTGTTATCAATTGGAGAATGATGTCTCGCCCGTATAGCTGTTATAGGTACTAATATAAATGATGCCAAACCCATGTTGCAACATTTCTTCATTTGTGAATGATGCCGACATCCAGGATATCAGTAGGGTCAATTGGGGAATGATGTCACGCACCTATAGCTACTAAACCAACCAAGGTAAATGATGCCCAATGCTTGTTGTAACATTTCCTTCATTTGTAAATGATGCCGACTTCTATGATGTCGGTATTATCAATTGGAGATAATGTCTCTCCCGTATAGCTGTTGGAGATAATAATACAAATTATTGCCAAACCCTTGTTACGACTTCTAAGATGTCAGTAGGGTCAATTGGGGAATTATGTCACACCCGTGTAGCTATTATAACTTAAATGATGCCAAGTGTTTGTTGTTGCAACATTTTCTTCGTTTGGGAATGATGCCGGCTACCAGGATGTCAGTAGGGTCAATTGCGGAATGATGCCACGCACGTACGTATAGCTCTTAAACCTACTAATGTAAATTATGCTAAGTCCTTGTAACATTTTCTTCATTTGTGAATGATGCCGACTAAAATGATGTCAGTATGGTCAATTGGGGAATGATGCCACGCACGTATAGCTCTTAAACCTACTAATGTAAATTATACTAAGTCCTTGTTGTAACATTTTCTTCATTTGTGAATGAAGCCGATTACCAGGATGTCAGTAGGGTCAATTGGGGAATTATGTCACGCACGTATAGTAGCTATTAAACCAACTAAGCTAAATGATGCCAAGTCCGTGTTGGAGCATTTTCTTCATTTGTGAATTATGCCGACCTCCATGATATCAGTAGGATCAATTGGGGAATCATGTCACGCACGTATAGCTATTAAACCTACTATTGTAAATGATGCTAGTCCTTAGTGTTGTTACATTTTCTTCCTTTGTGAATGATGCCGACCTCCGGTTATTAATAGGGTCAATTAGGGAATGATGTCAGGAAAATATAGCTGCTATACCTACTTCTAAGGTAAATGATGCCAATAACAATGCTTGTTGTTACATTTATTTATTTGTGAATGATGCCGACGCCTACCTCCATGATGTCAGACCGTCAATTGGGGAATGATGTCACACCCGTAAAGCTGTTATATCTTCTAGGGTAAATGATGCCAAATCCTTATTGTAACATTTTCTTCATTTGTGAATGATAACGACCTCCATCCAGGATATCAGAACGGTCAATTGGGGAATGATGTCAGCCACGTTAGCGAAGATACACTATAATGATCCTATTGTAATTTTCTTCATGTAAATGATGCCGTCCTCCAGGATATTAGTAGGGTCAATTGGAGAATGACACCCGTATATTACATACCCTAACTATTAAACCTACTAAGTGAATGATGTCACGCACGACTTATAGCTGTTATACTACATGTATGATGCCAAGTCCTTGTTGTAACATTTTCTTCTTTTGTAAATGTTGCCGACCTACTACAAGATGTCACTAGGATTAATTGGGGAATGATGTCACGAAAGTAGGGGAGAGCGGGCTAGTCCGCCCGGCGGGGCGAGTCCGCCCACCACGTGTTTCTCATCACGTGACTGCTGAACAAGTATCAGACTGGTGTAATTCGGTTGTACCGACCGGTCATAGCAAAGTAGCTATTTTAATTAAAAAAACTTCAGACCCGGATACATCTCCCATACGGATTTATCTTGAATAATTGTTTTTAAATAAGTAAAATTATTTGTCATTAAAAATGTTGCATTAATCTAAAGACATCGCAGCGATGGTACTAACTTTTATAGTCATTCAAAAGGTAAGGTTTTTGCCTGACATATTATGCAGTTAAACACTTCCCATTCCGTGTTTAGTAGGTATACCATGAGATTTACAAAAAATGAGCCCTGGGGCGAGTTCGCCCAATTTCGCCGGGGCGAGTCCGCCCATGCCCAATTACACGCTAAGAACGGGCGGACTCGCCCCAACATAATAAATGGACACATGATGTGTCCATTTCAAATGTTGGGGCCACATGGCCTAATTTGTCATAGTTGTGTCTAGTTGACTTTTAATCATTCTTTACATGGAATAACTGATAGTTTCTGCAATATTTAACTTGCCTATGAAGCCGGATGAGCTTGCCTATCACTATGAGGGCGAACCTGCCCCGGCGTGAGTGTGGGGTAAGTCCGCCCTGTTGGTTATTTTCCTTACTCCTGCACTTAGGCTACTAACAGTTCTAGAGTGCTGAAACTATGGGGGTATGTAGCTAAGAAATGTAGCTTTCATTTGAAAGTAGGATAGCTTCAGTCTCTATAGCACTTTAAGATACCTGCGGTAAATGATGCCAAATCCTTGTTATAACAATTTCTTCATTATTTACACATACATTGTTAATTGCCTCGAAATCCGAGTTTAAATCAACCCATTTTGGAATACCATGTTTGCTATCGTCAGTAGCAGGGGTCGCATTCTGACGCGTCTGCGCGTCCTAGACCTCTCACTTTCGAATAGTGACGCGTCAGGTTTCAAATTGGAAAGACTTGCGGGTCCCGATCAAAATTGAAGGGACCCCTTAAAGTTGACGATGTATGGAAATGGAAACCTTAAGAAATTCTGTAAATTACATATCCATCCTTTGCTCACAATATAAATTCATTAAAACTGTCCGTAAAAAAG